>JAPYZL010000702.1:0-16915 GCA_030522825.1 Platygaster orseoliae | reverse complement strand
CTTAATGCGTATGTTAACCCTAGTAGACTTAAATCTTATATGTAACCATGAAATGGACATGTATGTTGTAAAACTAAAATTGTTTATAAATTTGTTCACATAAATTGTTCCAATAAAAGAATTTCACAAAAAAAATGTCAAATCTCAACTTAGCAACCCAAAAAACAATGAAATGGACATATATGTTGTGAAAATAAAATCGTTAATAAATTGGTTTTAGTGAATTATTCAAACAAAAGATTTTTACAAGAACAATGTCAAATTCTAACTTAACAACCAAAAAACCATGAAATGAACACATATGTTGAATAATAAAATTGTTTATAAATTTGTTTGAATAAATTGTTTAAACAAAAAAATGTCAAATATATACAACTTTCACAATTATATATTTAAAAATCATATAATGAATACTTTTCAAAAGTATCAATGACGTTATTTATTGTGAAGTTTGGTTCCTGTTATTCAAAACACATTTGATAAACTAATTTTTTTTCTAAAATAAAATATTTTTGCATTCAAAAAATAACCATCACAAGAGAGAGTGCATTTTATAATGTCAATTTTCGTAAATCGACAAAAAAAGTGACGTGACAGGCATGCGAAAATCATGTAATTATCTGATTGGCCGAAACTTGTAACTCGAATATCTTTTATGATTTCAAGTTTCGTGAAAAGTGGCAAAAACTTTTCGACTCGACAAATATGAAAAAACTTTTGATTGAGATTGGTTTGTGGTTTTTATCCCTACTTGTATAGAGATCGCATTTATTGTTTAAATTTCAAATTTGAATAAATTCTTTGATTTTTATTTTTGTCAAAAGCGGTAAAGGAAATATCATCTTAGAATTTTACAAGGAATCTTACTTTTTGGGTGTTCAATTCACGTTGAATGGCCCTGTATTTATCATTTATTTATTGGATTTTCTGTTTTTTGCACATAATGCTTATATATCGTCTACTTTCTTATTTTTTCCGTTACTTTTTTTAAAATCATGCTAATTAATCAAAAATCATGTAAATTCCTTTAACCTTTAGCAGAATAAAATTAATAACAGTATGAAATGAATTCATCAAGTAGAATTTTTAATGTTAATGACTTGTAACCAAACCTATATTAAAACTCATAGGCTACGTTTGATGAGAAAGTTTGACAACTGTTATCCAATGATTCGCAGCCTTAAACTTGGTTTCATTTATTCATCTGCAATGTTTTGCAATATATTCGTTCGTATTGAAAATCAATGCTATTTTACCTCAATTTACATTCATCATTATTTTTGTGTTTTGATTTGGTCTGCCCTGGTTATGACACTCATATTTTTTCATGATTGTTTCATTTTTTTTAATTATCTCGATAATTCTGCTTTTCATTCAGCTGGACAATAATCTTTTTTTTGCGCTCGTAGTAGTTTTGAAGATTCCAGATATTTTAGTACAAATGCTTATGCTTTTGTAAACCGATGTTGTAGAAAAGACGACTGTCATTTGCAAAAATCAGTTTCAGATATAAGACGGTCTCGCGGGATTTACATTGTTCTCATGAAGAATGAAGAGTTTTCTAGCAACGCTTATCACATCAGAAAATCATGTACTTCTCATCGATTTAAAAAATATGTATATCTTTGCTTTGATGTATTTTCTTGAGTTAATGTAAAAATCTGCAGTACTTGACGATCACTTGTAACTAGTATAATTATCAAAGCACTGTGAAGTGTATTAAGTTAGTATATATTTTTGATTATGATTATTTACTATCGTATCAAATGTTCTAATAAAATGTGATAAAATCTGGTTGATCATAACTGCTGGAAACAAACAGCTACATTATGTTAAATATAACATTGACATTAGTAAGTCTTTCAACTAATTGGAAAAATGCAAAAACTAAAGTTCCAAATAAAATAAAGTATGCATGTTCATATTTAAGTAAAGTCAGTGTGAACAGCTACTGTAAAGAGTCTATCTAATTATAAGGTGCTAGAACTTTACATCGAAGATTGACTTAAACAATTTCTTGAAATTATGTTTAGTCTTCCTAATTTAAGACTTGCCGATTTGAAACTAATTATTGTGAGCATAGAAATAATTAATAGTAAGTGAGTTGATAAAGTTTTCATTTTGATACACATCTTGATTTTTCGACTGTCATTGAAATATAAACATCATTGCCAAAGAAGGGTTTCATAGTTATTCAATCGAAAAGTATAAATAATTAGGCCTAGTGTTTCCATTGCTCAATCGATTATTTTTTTCTTCCATTTCTTTAAACTCTCTTGATCTTCCTAAAACCATAAAATTGGATAGATTTGTAGTCAAAGTTTTTATAGGTTTGTATTTCTTAATTCATCAGATAATTTTATAGATTTTTTTTAAAAGTAAATTTACGTATTATATTTTTTCATAAGTTTTTGCTGGGTGTTTTTACTTCAAATGATCTCGAAAATTATCACTAAATGTTGTAGAGATAATTTTTTTTTTGGTAAGTTCATAACTGTTTTTTCATAGTCAGCGTGAAGATGTACTGCAAGACTTCAGTTTTATTCTAATACGTAAAAGAATTGAGGCACGACTCGAAATTTAAATAGCATTTCATATTTATTTTCAAATATCGAGTCCTTAACCCAAAATGATTTTACCATATAACAACAAGTTTTTTTTATTCAAGACTCATTTCAAAAAAGCGTAAAAAATTATAAATAATTATGCCTGGTATTTCCATCGTTCCATTATTTTATATTTCTGTCATTTCTTGACTCTCTCTAAACGTTTTTAAAAACTTTAAAATGATCGGTTTTCAGGCTGTGGTTGGTTTGTGCTTGATATTCTAATAATTCTTTGAAATTTTCTTTTTCTTTTACACTCAGCTTTAGACTTCCAAGTTCATCTCGTATGTCAATTCTCACAAAAAAAGAGAATTCGTCGTTAAAACGTTGATAATCTTGAAATTTAGATCGATTCTTGAGACCTACTAATTATATTTAATTTGTATTATAATGATTGTATTATAATAAGAAATGCACCTCGATAAGGAAAATGAGCGTCAGACTGTGAGTGATCTGAAGAGTAACGAGAAAAAAAATGTCGGTTCGGGATTGTGATCGTCGAAGGATGTTCTCTACTCGGCGGCAAATTCCCAGCAGCGAGGATTTATGCGTCCTAGCGCCACCGGCGCCGTTGGCCGCAATGCCGCAATACTCGCATTGTGTACACGGTTTTACGTAGGAATCTAACCCGCAGGTCACCGTGGAGACAAAAAGAGAGGAGCCGAGGACTCGCTGTATCGCCGCAGAAAACGAACTATCTCTCGGACCACACGTTACGCGTCTTTCGCTTTTGCTACTTTGTATCTCTTTGTATTTCATGATGCGCCCTGTACCCAGCTCTGCAAAAAATTTCCGTAGTCTTCTCAAGTTGAGGAAAAAACCAGGGTCGTCTAGAGGTAGTACTAGTGCTTGAGGTATATAAAATTTATATATTTACATTTACAATTTACATTTTTACAATAAACATAAGTTACAAATTCACTAGTTGTTTAGTCGTTCTAAAAATGTCACTAATTGAAAGGTAAACTTATGAATGACTAATTCATGTGGTTCTTATTATTTTTTTTTTTATTATATTATTATTTATTATAAGGTTATTATACGTCTGCTACGATCTAATGGCAATGACAAAAATCCGACGTGATGAAGAACTTCAAATTTAATGTAAAAACCCATTCTTCAAAACCATAAAATCATTTATGAAAGCTCCCAAAGTATACAACGAACAAGGGGACTGAAAAAAAACTGATTCCCACAATTTCATGTCTGATTTCTCATCCTAATTTCCTACGAGAGAGTCATGCGACCACTGAATCGCTGTTTTGAAGTGCCCAATTTTTTCCAGTCACGCATTTTCTTCGCCCCCGCGAGGATTTGTTCGCATGCCCATAAAAGCCAGAATCGCGTGAATAATCACGGCACGATGTCCAGCTCGTAAAATGCACAATGCCACATGGTTGTTCCGGACATTGCGCGGTACTACAATAACTGCTCGGCACTAATCACCAGCGCTCATTTGTTTCCCTTTTTCTCGCACCTCGTTCTTTTGTGCCTGCCACGATCGTATCGCTTCGATATGCGCGTGCTCGTCATTATCGTCATTCATCTCCGGCACGCGTTGTTTGTCAATCATTCTCCACGCTACGCCGACTACTGTACTTTTACGGTTGCTTGTTGTATCTAATACGAAGGGTACACATTTTTAACAAGCCATATCAGGCTGCGACTTGACAAAATTCGAATTGGCAACTCAAAAATTTGATTTGAACCAGTGGCGTAGCAAGGGAGGGGCGAAGGGGGCAGCCGCCCAAAATGAAAATTTTCACCTGGGTTGCCGATTTTATCGTTCTCCGAAGGAAAAAAATAAAAAAACACTACTTCTGACTTCGAATGTCCAAGATACTTCTTGAAATGTCATTTGAAGTGCTAAGAAATTTCAATGTGCCTTATTCGGAATTCGAAGACACTTTTCAATGTCGAAAACACTTTTTTTGGTGTTCTATGGAAATTCTAAGACACTTTCAAACGTCTAAGTCGCTTCTTTCAGTGATACATGCAACAATTCAAGACAATCCTCGAAGTGTCTATTTTGAAATTTAAATGAAATTTTGAATTCTCAGAAATTTTCGAGTGTACAAGACACTTCTTAAACTGTCTTTTTCCAGGTTCTAAGATATTCAGAAATGCTCAAGACACTTCTTGCAATGCCTAATTTGAAATTCTAAGACACTCGAAAGTGTCTTGTTTGAAATGCTAAGACACTTTAAAGTGTCTTATCTATGATTCTAAGACACTATCGAATGTCAACACAATTCTTGAAGTGTCTCATTAGAAATTCTAAAACACTTTTATGTTTTTCATACCGAATTATGAGACACTTTTTAATGTTCAAAACACTTTTGAAGGTGTTTTAAGAAAATTTTAAGACACTTTCAAATGCCTGACATGCTAATTCTTAAAATGATTTATTACAAACTTGTAGACACTTCTTGAAGTGTCTCAATAAAATTCAAAGACATTCTGAAGTATCTTTTCTGAAACGTTAAAACACTTTTCAAATTGTCGTTGAAAATCCAAAGATATTCAGACATTGCTAAGGCACTTTACAAAATGTCTTACTCAAAGTTCTGAGACACTCAGAAGCGTCTCATTCGGAATTTTAATATACTCTCGAATCTCTGAGATACGTCGTAAAGTCCCTTATTTGAAATTATAAGACACTCCAATGTGTCTTATTCGGTATTTCAAAACACTTTAAAGTGTCCTAAACACTTTTTAAGGTGTTTTATGAAAATTCTAAGACACTTTCAAACGCCTAAGTCACTTTTTTGAATGATAAATGCAACAATTTAAGAAAATCCTCGAAGTGATTGTTTTGAAATTAAAAGACCTTTCAAAGTATCGTTTCCGTAATTCTCAGAAATTATCAAGTGTTTAAGACGCTTCTTAAACTGTCTTTTTCGAAGTTCCAAGATATTCAGAAATTCGCAAGACACTTCTTTAAATGCCTTATTTGAAACTCGAAGACACTCTAAAGTGTCTTGTTCGAAATGCTAAGACACTTCAAAGTGTCTCATGTAGGATTCTAAGACATTATCGAATGTAAACACAATTCTTGAAGTGTTTCATTAGAAATTTTAAAATACTTTTATGCTTTTTACACCGAATTATGAGACACTTTTTAATGTTCAAAACACTTTTGAAGGTGTTCTAAAAAACTCTAAGTTACTTTCAAATGTCTGACACTTTAATTCTTAAAGTGATTTATCACAAATTTGTAGACACTTCTTAAAGTGTCTTATAAAGATTCAAAGATCTCCTAAAGTATCTTTTCTGGAATTGTAAGACACTTTTCAAAGTGCCTTTCAAAGTGAAAGTTCAAAGATATTCAGACATTTCTAAGACACTTTACAAAATGTCTTACTGGAAAATCTTAGATACGCAGAAACGTCTCATTCGGAATTTTAAGACACTCTCGAATCTCTGAGATACTTCGTAAAGTCCCATATTTAAAATTACAAGACATTCCAATGTGCCTTATTCGAAACTTCAATACTTTTAAATGTCCCAGACACTATTCAAGGTGTTTTATTAAAATTCGAAGCTACTTTTATACGTCTAAGACAATACTCGAAGTGACCGGAAAAAAAATTGAAGACAATCGTTGAAATCTGATTTCAAATTTAAAGTTCTTGAAGAATTTTTGGAACCCTAATACACTTTCAAGTGTCTAAGACACTCTTTAATGTGTTTTTAAAATTTTTCACGATATGTGACGCTCCGCGAGAAAAGGGCCCTTATGCCACCTCTGCATAAGGGCCCTTTTCTCGCGGAGCGTCACATATTTTGAATTTTCAAGACACTTCTTGAAGTGTCTTATTGGAAATTTTAAGACACTCCAATGTGTCTTATTCGAAATTCCTAGACATTTTTTAATTTCCAAAACATTATTCAAAACGAATATCAACGATTTTTTTAAAGGTAATTTTATTGGGAGAGGGGGAGCATTTTCTCCATCGCGCCCCGGGCGCCGAAATGTCTTGTTACGCCACTGAATAACCAAAAATAATAATGAAATCGGAACGTTTTAATCTCTTTGATTAAAGTACTCTAAAGTAACGGGATTCAAAATCTTTCTCATTTCGATCAAATCCAATATGCCTTCAATTTAAAACCGACATTTCATCACCGATGCTCGAGCGTACGTCGCGTTCGACATAATGAAATCGACGTCTCGAGTTTGTCAAATCGATCGCGTCCCAGGACAAATTTAGCGTCGTTGCCGTTGGAAAAGATAAACGAAATGTGTCCAGGGACAACGAACGAACGACGGATGACAGAGAGAAAGAGGAAAAGAAAAGAGTCGAGGTTGGAGGGCGTCGCGATGCTAGGCGTCGCGCCGATAAATCAAATTGACTGGTACGACGTCGGGCGCAGCGAAATTCTCCACCCTCAATTCTTCGTTCTTCGCTTCATCCCGAGCATAACGCCACTCGCCCATGTGTCCAATCGCGAATCCTTTTAATTCGTTCCTTCTAACATAAGTTCCATCCAAAACAAACTGCGTACGACGCATCGTAAATCGTTCCACTTCAAGTGGAAAATATTCCACTCAGGTTTGTTACATGCATGTGCGTAGGCAGAAGGGGGTTTTTGGGTTCGAAGCCTTGCAATAATATGATTTCCTTCATAAAAACTAATAATTATGCTGTTGACTGAAGATTACACATGAAACAAAAAAATAAATGACACACTTAAATAACATGCAACACATAACTATTTACTTTTCGCGAAAAAGCTTCTCGAAATTGAAAAGTAACCAGGAAAAATCCAATCTCGACGTGGACGTGCTACAGTAAATTTCAATTAATTCGAGCCATCAATTATCCGATAATAATAGGTATTGTGTAGCTGGATATAATCACGACGCGAAATAAACGTCATTGATAAAATCACGCCTGACACGACTGTCCGCCCGGGATACAATCACTGTTACAATCTTCAATTACATTTCTATGCGTTGCATAATTCGCGGCGTGTGAAACCACTCAATAGATTACGGATCAACGCCACTTTCCCCGCTTCATTTTATGCCATTCGCATACAATCTATTTACGATTCGAAAATTCAATAAACCTTCCATTACTTTTTTGATGATATTCCTGGACTGTTCGAAAAAAAGACGTATAAAAAAAAGGAACTATCAGAAAATTGATAATTTTATGATATTTCTTGGTTTTGGGTTGTTATGTTACAGAAATGTATCATGTAGAAAGAATAAAGGTTTTGGGTGTTTGAAAATTATATATTGCTGGCAACGAAATGCTGATTTACACGGATCTATCGTGAAAACCAGGAACGTCAGTAGAGATTGATTGGCGCGCGAGTGTCATGTTTACCGAATGGATTCCAATTACGGCGTGACTATTTACAGAGCACTCCCTCGCGGCGCGATGATTTCATATCAACGCGATATTAATACGGCTCGACGTCGTATCCACGCCGGTTCTTTCGTTGTACGGCACTCGCCCCGAGCGTTATTGTACTCTTGAGCCAACGAGAACTACACGACCAAGAAACGTCCAATAACTTGGTGCTTCATTTTCCTGAAGCTCAATGATTGAAAAATAAAAACAATAATGGAGAAAAATCATGAATTTACAGTACATAAACTAGACACATGTGTAAATGTTTTTGGAATTTATGTTTTGCCTGCAGCACACGAGAAAAAAAAATCATAATTATCTGAAAAGAAAGACAAAATAAATAAAATTCTGAAAACATTGTATAATTCTTGTGCTGGCATCACATGAAATACCTTCTTAAAATTTCCCTTCGATTCTATAATTTTTTCCGAGAATGTCAAGGATTCCAATGATATTCGACCGGGCAAATAATACGAATAAGCAGTGAAACGTCCGGCGTGCCGGGACTCATTCGTCGCATATCGACGACGTCCGGCTCGATATGAGATATCGCACCCGACGATAATCCACATAAGTCACAAGTCCGCGTATTATTGCCGTCATACCTCACAGGCCTGTGACATACCGTGTGACACGCCACGCCAACTCCAATTACTTTGACCTACCCCGAAGTCGACGTCGATGGGCTCACGAATTCGTGAATTTTCAGGATTCCAGGGCTTCGTTTTCATGCCCTCATAATCACTTAGTTTGTATATTAACTCTATGTTCGTTTTTTAGCTTTTAAAATATATTTGTTTTGTCAATAATTGCATGATTTTTTTACGTAGAACTGCGTCTCTCCCTGATCTTGTTTATTCAGAATGTCGTAATTTTTTAATGAACCCCAAGATACCGAATTTCGATGCAG
Source organism: Platygaster orseoliae (assembly GCA_030522825.1). Lineage (NCBI taxonomy): Eukaryota > Metazoa > Arthropoda > Insecta > Hymenoptera > Platygastridae > Platygaster > Platygaster orseoliae. The sequence continues at coordinate 8,033 of JAPYZL010000702.1, read as the reverse complement.
TGGTTATAGCTTGATTGTAAATACAGGGATTCTACGTAAGGGGATGAGAAAACATGGCCGCCAGGGTCCCCGTGAATAAAAAGCTCGACTTCTGGCCGTGGCAGAAGAACAGTGTGTTGGAGGTGGTATAGGGGGAGGGTGGGGGGTGGGGGGAGGGTTTCAAAGGGATGGGGGGTCCAGTTTCACGTCCCCTTATACCGCGAGAAAAGAAGAGGAGAGCGCACTTATTCACCGTCCCGCTGGCACGGGAGCGCGTAAAGGCGGAGGAACGGGAGAAAAAGAGGCGGAATGGGCCAGAGCCCAGAAGGCGAGCGAGTTTATTTATCGGTGGTTGCTGTTGAGTGGCGCTAGCAAGGCATTTTAATTGCGCCTCCCGCCGCCAAAGACTCCTCGCGCGGACTCACCGAGTCCGTAATTCTGAAATGGCAACGAGGCTTGCACTCGCCTTCCTTTTTTCGGCTTCTTTAGCTGATTGTCCGTGTGTGAATCGATTTTATTAGTTTTTCAAGCTATTTTTCGAGAAGTATGGTGGGTTGAGGTCTTGAAACCCTTGCTGGAATTCGAGTAAAGTAATTATTGTTTTTTAGAAACATAGAAAAAAATTACAATTATAAATAAGGGGCCGTGCACATATTACGTCACACAATTTTTAGCTATTAAAAATTCTAAAGTGATAAATTAATTAATTACTCAGAATAATTATTATAGTAATAAAAATGAGTAAACATTATCAAATATGTACTTATTGCAATCTAGAGAAAATAACAAATGATTTCATGTTAGTTTTCAAAGTTCGAATCCTCGTTCCATGTGCGTCTTTTTCATGACAACATACATTCCAGCTTGGTTTTATGCTTCAAGTTTTGTCCAATCGCCAAACTGTGATTTTCAGTTTGTAAAAAATCTTCTCAGTTACAGAAAAATTGACGAAAACATCTCTCGTGTAGAGCTGCGAAAATTTGTTAACCACTTGTGGTATCTGATTAGTGAAACGATCGCATTTGCTTTTTTCGATCAGAACGTTTCTGATGAAACTAAAGAAAAAAAGGTTGCCGCGCTCAAGAATGAAAATTCTTCGGAAAATGAGAATTGCAGCAAACGCATTATTGTTCGACTTGAGAATATCACAGAATGGGAATCAACTGATCTAAATGTTTCGTGACCATAGAGACAGAGTTTTTTTTCGAACGTTTTGAAATCAACACAGACTTTTTTGGATTTCCTCCATCAACTTGGAATGAACATGATTCCTTCACATCAGCTTTTAAAAGTATAAAAGAAATAAAATAAAAATTTTTCATCAATAAATATAATAAATAAATAAATAATAATAATAATAATAATAATAATAATAATAATAATAATAATAATAATAATAATAATAATAATAATAATAATAATAATAATAATAATCATTATTATTATTATTATAGTAATAAAGATAAAAATGAAGTATTAACAAAATAAGAGTTATAACAATAATAAAATTATACTTATATGTTATAGAAATTGAATGATTTTATGTTTACATTAATAATAAAACATTCGTCTAGAGTTTGAAAAAGTAAAAACGCTCTTTGAAACTTTCAGGCCATTTATATTTCTCGTATATCGTCATGGGACATAAATCCGATGATAAAATTATGAAAAAGTATGTTCCGAATAATTTTTGTTCAGGAAGATTTTCTCCACAATAGAACTGCTTTCGAGAAAAATTTAATCCAAAAAACTTATCAGTTTCACCAAACGCTGGGCTGGGGGGGGGGGCGACGGCCAGGCGGGGGTTGTGGGGAGGGAAAGATTCGCATCCCTTCAATTAAGCTTACATAAAATCCTCCTCGCCATTTGCCATTTAAGACGACGATGGTAAATAAAAAAAAAAATATTACCCCATTGCCACTTCTATAGTGCATTTTTACGTAAAAATTTGACTTTTTGATCATGTTTGACCGAGTATAACAAAAAATTAGTTAGGAATTTTTTTAAACGGTTTTTTTTTCCTTCAAGGACAAACACTAGAGAACAAGATTTTGTAAAAATTTGTGTAGGTTACTTATGAAATGGAGAAACTACGAATTTTTTTCTAAAACTCGTCATTTCACAGAACTTCATGTTTTTGTCTGGAAATAACCCTCATATTCATTCATGGATAAAACTCAATGTACTAAATGTAGACACTTGCAAATTTTTTTCGAGTTTAAGGTATCGCTTACGAGTAAAAACATAAAAATATTGAGTCAAATAGACAATTAAAAAAAAAGTAACGACTTTTTTAACAAAAAAGATTTTTTTCGTAAAAATGGTGATTTTTCAAAACTTTAACCTACTTGCGACACGGGTTAATATGCATCAATCGCGATGAAATTTCTACAGTCGCATTTTTTGGCATTTCGAAACTTTTTGGGGGGTGCGTCCATCGATTTTTAAAAATGATCAAAATAAGGACCACCCTAATATACGAGTATATATTATCAACAACATAGAGTACAATACTAAAAAATTAAAGTAATGTAAAATAGAAATACAATATTGTAAATAATATTTATCATACTTTTTTCTCATTTAAATACTAGAAAACGCTACTATGAATATTAAAAAAAATACTGAACACAAGAAACCTATAGAATACTACGGACTCATTCAGCAAAATAGAAAAAAACAAGAAATCTATGCAAATACTCCGAAATTTTTCAATATTTTATCTATACTAAAACGAAAATGCCAGAAAAATAGGAAATTTATTGACATTGAAGACCTGTGTTGATCCTGAAATCTTTAATTCATAAAACTGTTAATTATAGAGAATAATATTCTAAAAATATATACAGAAAACCATAAAAATATCGCTCAATTCAATTAATCATATAATCACGAAAATAACTGATGAAAACCTACACAATACGTCATTTTCTGACAAATGAATTGGTTTATTCATTATCATTGACATTTTCAATATTACAGTATTATATTTTATAAATCTATAGATCGATGAAAAGAAATACTAATAATCTATAAAAATATAAGGAAATACAACACAATTTGATGAATAACATACAAAAACGAAAATATTTAAAATTCATGAAATATCTGGAATCTATGTAATTATCTTTTTGTTAAAAATCTGAAAAAAACATTAAGAAGTCTTAGATCAATATGAAAATCCATTACAATAACAAAAAGTACTTCAAGGTATATAAATATTCTGGAAAATCAATATGAAAAACATACAAAGTAAATTTAAAAAACAAATCTCGCTTTTTGCGATTTGACAATCACAAAAATATCGAATTGTACGTTTATATATTCAATACGTAAATAAAAAATGTGTGACTTTGAACTTGAGAACTTGTGTAACTTCAAAATCCCGAAATTCGAAAAATTGAAAAATCCTATTGCTTTATGAAATCGTTAACGATTTAAAATTATAAAATCTTGAAGGAAAATAAGTTTTCTGAAACCCTTCCCTCTCTGAAAGGAAATTTTTTCTGCCTACGCGTATGGTAAAAAAATAACGTGCAAGTAATTTGAATTGAAGTAGACGAAAAGCTGTTCCAACTATATTTGAGTATTTGAAGTTGATAGAACAAGATGTTTCGATTTGAAGATACGATTTCTTCATTTCTTATTGCAATATCGAAATCGTTCAATTTTAAAAACGAATACCAACTTACAGGTTCAGACGGAACATAGTTAAAATACTTCTTCACACTATTTCACCCGGTTCAACGAACACGGGAATGAAATCTTACGAATTGCAGCGACGAAAGTAAATACAATCGGAAAGTCCTCGTCACCCTCCACGTAGACAGAAATATTTACGAGGCAATAATTTAAGCGCCACTTAGGCAGCTATTAATTTCGGAAATTGCTGAGAAAGGAGAATGTCAGAGCTGTAGGGAGAGGCTGAAGGATAGTATAATAGGTCTATGAAAGAATGTTTTATCAGCAAGAAGTGCTGAAAATAATTTTATTACTTCTAAACAGAAATATTTTAAAATTCTACAAATTACAATTAAAATCGTTGATTTGAGTCTTATTCATTCCACTTATTAGGATCTTTTTTTGACGTTGCTGACATTAAGACGGAAAGAAAAAAGTTCGGAATAAGAGTATAAGCGGGAAAGTGATGACGAGGGAGATGTCTCCCGCTAATAAATAAATTCTCGCATAGTTCCCTGTAGATCTGGCGATGATAACTCGCCTGAAATACGCCGCACCTCTTCAACGGGAGCGTACAATCCACCCCGCTGTTCTTCTACGACAAACCTGTCGAGCCTTCACCAAACTCGAGGTCTCGGGTGTGAGAAAATAAGTAAGGTCGTTTGTCATCAAAGGACTTTAACTTATGAAATGAAACAATTTTCTCTAACAAACTTTTTTCTCTAAGCTATAGCGTCGTTAACAGTTACTTTTTTGCTACATTTCTGCTACAAGTCATGTTTTTATTTTTTTTTTTTTAATTGAGGGCAGATTAAAATTGGACTTTTTCAACCTTTTCCCAACCCTTTTCCACGAAGAAATCAATCAAAAACCAGTAATTCCGAGTCGCTGAACAATCAGTTTTCTTGAAACAGCCTCATGAATTCCCTGAAATCCCTTAAACGTTTACCTGAATTTCTGAAAACCACGATTCTCGACGTTGCAAATTACCAGGGAATGAAACTCGGCTCCATTTCCGGAATCACGTAATTCATAGTCGCGATCGCGGCGGCATAAAATAGTGGAGGTTCCGGGAATCGGCGAACTCGGGACGTCCATTAACGAGCTTGAGATACCGATGCGCGACGCGTGCGAAAAATCGCGCCAGGGAATATATATTTATGTAGATTCAATAATCCAGCTCTCGGAGGGAGCATTTTCGCGATTCGCGGGTACTTTATTTCAGCTTGCATCTGTAACGGTAGCTGAAAATGTAAATGCGCCGCGCCTAAGTGCTGCGAGTCATCGGACGTATAAATATCGCACTTCGCCGAGTGCAACGAGTAAAGGATAACGTCTCGTGCAATGTTGCTACCTGATATGATAAATATTTCTTAAATCAGTGCTCTATAAATCTGAATCTGTTCAATTTAACAGATTGTTTGTTGTATTAAGGGGCCGTGCATATAATTCATCCAACAATTGTTAGCCATTTTTGGCTAAAATAATTAGCCTTTAGGCACAATTTCTTCTATTGAATATTACGTTTTCATATTCCCATAAACCAATACAAATCACAAAACAATCAGCAACGAATCCACTACTTCCCCACTCAATAAAACAAGAATCTTCGAAAACACTATTCCGAACCCATCATTCGCTTTTTTCCCCTTGTATCGAGCGAAGAAAGTAGCAAATGTTTTCCCAAGGTCTCAAGGAACGAGGACGTCGGTTGGGAGGGTTCGTCGGGACAACGACCTATTAAGATTCTCGCGGGTAAAGCGCGAAATTCTGTCTAACTCTTGCCAACTTCGGGTAACGTGACTCCGCCTCTTTTTCGCGGGGGCTGCGGCATATCGCGAGTGTTACAAATCCGGCAAAACTCTCGGCGCTCACGACACCTGCTGAATAATTCAGCCAGCGCTATCCTTAAGGCGCTCCTTGATTGCTTCGCGACGAAGACGGCAGAGAGAATTCCCGAAGAATCGGGTGTACAGGCCGCCACGAAATTGCCGTATAAACTTTGCATGTCGCGATTCGCGTCGAGGAAAACTTTTTTCGATTCTTCAAAGGGTAGCGGGAGGGAGAAAAAGGGGAAGAGGGCTGGTTTTTCCAGTGGAGTGAAACATATAGTACTTTTTACTAAAAAACATAGTAATGAGGAATCAAGATGAAATACGATAATAATGGCAGGACATTAGAAGTTTTACACACTTTCAAGCAGCTGCGAATAATAATTGTTCGTTGTATATTTCAGATTCAAATTAACATAAACACATAGCAAAGTTAAGAATCCTCACACATTTCGTTCACAATTATCGCGGTACGAAATTTCTATCGCATCGATGTTGAGAAAAATTCCCGTATCAACCGCCCGACGAACGCCATAAATCCTCGAACACTCTCCAAATTACGCGCTTATCGCTCGAACAATCAATTCCCGCGCAAATTGTTCGCACGAATTAAAAACATGGCGGCGCGATTATACAGTACTTTAACGAGCACCGCGTTTTCTGGAGAACAATGATGGATCTTATCCGAGGGCGCCGCGCCGGGCGTAACGCGTTATGGCTATTATTAGGGTTAATTGTTTTCTCTCGGACAATACACGTTGGATTGATATCGTCGCGTTCGACGAGCGTTACGATCGCACCGTGCTCTGCGGACCGATTTGTTGTAAATTATGCGAGAAAGATAAATCTCAAGAGCTCATATTTACTTGGCTTCGAACCATTCGTCTTCCCTTGCTTCCTCCAAGACAAATTTTGGATACATCTGCAGTGTTCAAACGTGGTTATAAAGGCGAAATAACTATCATAAGAGTACAAATGTGGCTACAAGGAACAAACTAATGTGGTTATGACGCCTGAATTGAGAGGTTTGCGACTATAAAAGATCTAACAACCTCAAAATTTTGTGCCTTAACATTTTTTATAGCTACATTTACTAATACGGGTAGTTTTATCGGCTAATTGTGTACGTATGTTTCAGATAGTTGCAAGAACTATATAGAAAGTCATCATTGCAACCTGATCCAGTTGCAACATCTATTACGACAGTAACTAAGTTCTGTGCTTGTGATTACTACATTGTGGCGATGTGACAGACATTTATCCAAGTTGCACCAACTTCAAAATGTGTGTGTTGACTTACGACACTTATAACTGCTTACAACCACATTTATTGTGAATGCTTAGTGTCACAAAATGAATAAAGAATGTGAGGAATTCCTGAAAACTATTGGATTGGCGAGCCTCGTCGGAGTATTCAGAAGAAAATTGTTAATTAATTGTTATGAACGTGCGCGATAATATATCGATGTGTCCCGCGAAGAGTATCGTATCTGTCGGGACTCCCGAGCATTTCATCGTATCTTTGACAGGGGTGAAACATTTCATCGTAACTCAAATTTTTGACTTTTTCCGAAAAAGTCATTATTGATTTCTTTAAACCCTCAAGAATGTTCCACAACAAATTTGCAAACCAGCAATTTTCAATTTTTACCTTTTAAAATTGAAAAACAAATTTCAATAATTGGAATGACCAAATACTGGTTGACTGGATACTTTTCACTTGGCTATTCTTTTGAAATATTTTGTTTTTACAAGATTAATGTGCTTTTCCCTGTTGTTTAGTTCGCTGAGCAACAAATTTCGATTACTATGTAAATTAAATTTGTTATAACAATGCGTTTAAACAAATTATTGCAATATTCTGTTTCTATGAATAATACATACTTTTTATGGTTTTTTAGGTTGTTGCAGAAGTGAATGACATTCATTTTGTGAAATTTATTTATTTAAACAATTACTTTTAATAAAATATTGGAAAAATTTCTTTTTGCAAGATTTATGTCGTTTTCATAGTTTTTTAGGTTGCCGAGTAAGAATTTGAGAACATTTTTGTAAAATTCGTTTATTTAAACAATTTATTTGAACAAATTATTCCAAAATTTTTGCACTATAATATGTATATCCTTTTCATGGCTTTTTAGGTTGCCGAGTTAGAATTTGACATTTTTTTTGCAAAATTTGCTCATTTAAATAATTCATTTAAATAAATTATTGAAAAATTTTCTTTTATTATAATATAATAGAAGAAAAGTTTCGAAAGTGTTCTTTTGCATATTTTGCGTCAGAATAGTGAAATTCATCTGTTCAAATAATAAAATTTAACTAATAATTGTTGCAAAAAAAATTTTCCAAGACGCATATGCTTTTCATGGTTTCGAAAGTCGTCCTTTGCATATTTTGCATCAGAATAGTAAAATTCGTATATTTAAATAATAAACTGTAACTAATTATTGTTGCAAAAAAATTTTGCAAAAAAAATATCCTTACTCGGCAGCAACCTAAAAAGCCATTAAAAGGATATACAAATTGTAGAAGAAAAAT
>JAPYZL010000694.1:0-10530 GCA_030522825.1 Platygaster orseoliae | reverse complement strand
AGTTTTGCAAAAAGTGGTAAAGGACTTTTCGACTCGAAATTGAAAAAGGAATTCAGGATTTTTTTTTTATCGCGGACTTTGGGACACCCTGTATATACTATGATCTACATCGAAATTTTGCTTAATTTTTCATCTATAAACCCAAAAAGTTAAAAACCATTTGCCTACCTGTTTTGTTGAAGAAAATCGTCCTTTAAAAGTTTCGCGACCTCCAAGGTAATTTTGTCCGTTTCAGCCAAAGACGCTTTTCCTACTAATTGCACAATTTCCGACAAATCTTCTTCTTCCTGAAGAATCTCCTTAACTTTCGTACGCAGGGGCACGAATTCAGCGTAATTTTTATCATAATAATCGTCCAGGGAGCGCAAGTATTTCGAGTAGGAAATCAACCAATTGATCGAAGGGAAATGTTTCCTCTGGGCGAGTTTTTTGTCCAGTCCCCAAAACACCTTTAATCAAATTGACAATAAAATTGTATTCGTTGTAAATTTCTGCAATGCATTGAAGAATCTTTTTTTGATTCCCGGTCATTTTCTCGAATCCACGTTCCCGAACGGTTATTTTCCCGAATGACTATTTTCTCGAAAGTATTTTTCCCTGAACGACAATTTTCCCGAAAGTATTATTTTCCGAATTTCAGTTGGAATTTCACTTTTATTTCAATTATATATATGTAGGAATTTCATAACAGTCTTCAATAAAGAGTCATGGTAAAAATTTGTAATTTTGAAATCAAAAAACTTGAATTTAAAATTAATTTAAAATTCATTTAAAAATTCATTTAATTGCATTTCCAGGCATTCGGCTGATAGGAAAAATGGCCGTTCGGGAAAACGGATTCGGGAAAAAGACCATTCGAGAAAATGGTTTTTCGGGAAAAATGGCCGTTCGAAAAAAAGACCTTTGGGGAAAACGGATTCGGGAAATGGTCGGCAACGTCTTTTTTTAGCTTACGTACGTATGTGGATTCAAAAACATGATTGCAAATTCAAAGTGGAATGGAGAGCAGCACAATGACGCGATAATGCAACGTGCGATAATGAATAAATTTTACCTGGACGATACTAAGAGTGGCGCTGGTAACGGGGTCGGAAAAGTCACCACCAGGAGGGGAAACTGCGCCAACAATACTGACGGAGCCCTCTCGGTCGGGATTGCCTAAGCATTTGACCCTGAAAAAGCCACACTTTTTTCAAACATGACCAAAAATATCACCTTGAATAAAATAGCACCTTTATCATACAAGTAAATATTTTCACATAAATAATAATATTTGGTGTTCAACATATTGAACAACAACAACACACAAAAAAAGGTAAAGGAATGAGAAATGTCTCATTAATCTATCGAAAATCTATTAATTTATTGGTTACTATGATTGACTGTATTTTTTTATATGCTATGGACTGTAATGAATAGAATTCCTAATTTTTGATTAAAGAGTTAAAAAATGAAACAATCAAAAAATGCAAGTACGAAAAAAAAAATTGTGACTTTCACTTTTGAATAAAAAAAAAAAAAAAACAAAAAAACATCTCACTGCTATTGACCAACTCAAAAATTTTTTTTTATTAGATTCCTTAAAAAATAAGTGTCAAAAAAGAAGGCAAGAAGTAGAAAAATGATTCATTTTGATATTTAAGATGAGAAACTTTTTAAATTCCAAATATTTTGCATCAAAAACCAAATTAACTGCATTCTTATAAATTTGTGCCGGTAAATAACCAAAACTCTCATCATTATTATTCAATATTTTAAATTAATAAATTTTTGATGAAGATTTTTTAAAAAGTTTACTGTAAAGTAAAAAAGTTGAGAAATAAGCGAATGAAAATTAAGAATTTTAGATTCATAAAATTTGTAATCTAGATTTTTGAAAATTGAAATTTTTAATTATCAATAAACAAAATTTACTTCTAGGAAAAAAAAAACAAAGCAGGTAACTCTGGGTTAATGTAATTCATTGATTTATTGCAACGTTTCAATCTCTAGGTTTGAGATCCTCATCAGGCTAAATAACAATCATCATTAGAAAATTATAAACGTGAAAAATCTTCTTGTCAACGTGTCATGCAAACAGTAAAAAATATATATCTCCAATAGACCTATTCATGGTTGAATGCGTTCTTTTTATAAATAAAATTAGAACAAAGCAAGCTTGATACCCAAATTTACTCAAAAACGAAATCTTATGAATATTAGAATATTATTATAAAAAAGTTAACACCTCTTAATAAGATAAAAAATGTATCATTAAATTTGAAGACACAAACTTGTTCACGATTTCCTAAAATTCGATAAATTACGTTTTTCAGTAAATTTGTAATTCTCAGTTGATTCTTTTACGTTTTTTTAATAATAAAAAAAAAAAAAAACAAGCACTTTTCTATGGTGTCTCATAGTATGATGCCCAAATTTTTTGGCGTATCCGCAGGAATTTTTTTAATGTATGAAAAGCTCTATTTATAGGTATTTGCATGAAATGTCGCTCTGACAATAATAATAGTGATCAATATGAACATTCAATAGATGTTAGTCCGTAATTAATGTATAACGCCCAAATGGAAAACCTGTATTTGTCAATCAATAATGCATCAATTCCTAAGCAAATGATGAATTATTGATTGACAAATACGGGTTTTATACTTGTGTGTTATATCAACATCTACTGAATGTTCATATTGATCACTATTATTATTATTGTCAGCGACATTTCATGTAGGTACCTGTAAATTGGAGATATATATTTTTTATTATTTGCATGACACATTGACAAGAAGATTTTGTGATTTTCAAATAATAATTATTATTTAGCCAGACGAGGATCTCAAACCTAGAGATTGAAACATTGAATCGATGAATTACGTTAACCCAGAGGGACTTGTTTTTTTTTACTATTAATTTTCATTTTTCCAAATTTACTTCATTTTTATCCATCAATAGCCAAGCAAAATGAAACTTTTTTTATAGTTTAAAAGTTCAAGATTTAAACTTTACTACAAAATGTGTGGACCACTCTAAAATAGCAGAAAAATTTTCCAATAAAAAACGCGTGATTAAAATTTGTAAACTTAAAAAAACCGTTTCATTGACATCATAGAGAACGTTAATTTTTGCTAACATTAAAAATTTTCCCTAATTCGAAACTTGTATTTTTCATTAACTAAATCCATAATTATAAATCTTTATAATTCTTTCAACACTGGCTTTTTTATCTAACTATTATTATATAGTGAATTCCGTTGAAAATTTACAATTGATTTTTAATGGATTTTCAGAAATTTACCTACTTCATCATTTTTTCAAATAAGAAGGTATAACAGTTTCAATACCTTATTAGTAAATTGAAAATACTCGTTCTGAAATGGCAATTTCAGAAAAATAAATCACCTTCCAGCACGCTCGTAAAAACTAGCGAGTCGAGCACCAAGATACGCAGGGTATCCAGAATCTGCAGGCATTTCAGCCAAACGACCAGAGATTTCTCGAAGGGCTTCAGCCCATCGCGAAGTCGAGTCAGCCATCATGGACACGTTGTAGCCCATGTCACGGAAGTATTCAGAGAGTGTGATGCCTGTTGACGAAAAACAAAAAATTATCAATTTTTCATCTTCAGATACTAATGAAAAAAAAATGTATACCAGTGTAAATTGAAGCCTCTCGAGCAGCGACAGGCATGTTGGAAGTGTTGGCAACTAGCGCCGTACGTTTCATGATGGACTCAGTGACTCCATCGATTTCTACCGTTAGTTCAGGGAAATCTCTCAATACTTCGGACATTTCGTTGCCTCTTTCTCCGCAACCGACGTAAATAATCACATCGGAATTCGAGTACTTGGACAACGCCTGGGAAATGACCGTTTTTCCACATCCGAAAGCCCCAGGAATGGCAGTTGTACCTCCTTGAACACATCTGAAACAAACCAACGCCCAAAATTTAAATATTTTCCATTGTTAATTTTTCATTGAAACAAAAACAATAAAAGTTTTGAGGACTATAATTTATTCTAATGGAAAAAAAGGCTGTTTTACGGGAACAATGAATCCAAAACTCGCTGTCCAGTCAGCAAAGGATGGTTCGCCGGCAATTTCTCCGTAACTGGGCGAGGTTGACGAACAGGCCATACCTTCACAAAACAAATAGTTTAGGAACTTAACGTTCAAAAAATTCTTATTTGAATTTTATTCTTCAATATAACTGACCTGCAACATTGTATACTTTTGTTTCTTTCCATCGAATTCGGCCTCCAATACCACATCCTAAAACAAAAGATGGAATTTCGATAAATGGGACAAATCCAGAAACTTATTTGTATAAATTTTGTAAAAGAATTATTTTTGAATTTTACGGGAAAACTCAAAATCGAAAAAGTTATTCAAGTTTAAAAGATATTCTAGTTTTAAATCTGATTGGTTAAACCTTTCAACTTTTTGGCACAGAGATCTTGGTACACCCTGTAAGTTTATATTGTATTTTTTTCCTTCGATATTTTTGTACAACAGTTTGAAGGAAAGTTTTAATGAGAAATGAACTTACATCGACAGTGTAGTTGCCCGCAGGGGCAATATAGGTCACCGTTCCTTTACACTTGGGCGGCAAAATCATCCTATGCTTCACCAGTGTATTTTCGTGGACGATACCGTACACGTCGCCACCGGTGATGTGGCTCCCGTTTTTTACATGCAAAGGATTGAACTCCCACTGAGTGGTGCGGGAAAGAGCGGGCGTGTTTACCCCCTTAGGAATATAGATACTATTTGTTAATTCATGAATATCCTTCAAAGGACGTTGGATACCGTCGAAAATGCTCCCTAGGATTCCTGGGCCCAACTCGACGGACAACGGTTTTCCGGTTCTCAACACGGGATCGCCAACTGTGACGCTGCTCGTTTCTTCGTACACCTTAAATAACATTTAATTACATTTTGTCAGATACTGGTATGTAGGAGTATTTTATCTGATCAGATTTAATAATTTTTCTCCTTCTCTTCCGTGAAGACATTCAATTTATTCGAGCTTTCGATACTCATCAGGAATCTTAGTTTTCATATTATCATAAAATTACGTCCTCCATCAATACAGAAGTAGTCAAATATGTGTAGGTGCACAAAAAGTATAAAACGCCCTAAACTAAGCTAATCAATAATATTATTATTTAATTTATTTTTAACAATTTGAAAATATCCACTAAATATTATTATTATTTTTTTTTATCAAAATATAAAGTTAAAAATTTTCAAACACAATCAGAATCATCTATGAATCTTAGATCCAATTTAATTGAATTCGCAGTTTCAGAAACAAACTCATATTTACTTCAATTTTTATCTGCGAAAGATTGATATTTTTAAATCTTAACCAACTTATTAAAAACAATAACGTTGTTACAATAGAGTTCTATAATATTGAATTAACATTAATGCAAGTACAATATTTTTCTTGATTTTATTATTTTTTTATTCTTAAATATAAATAAAAAATATAAAATAAATTTTTGATTTTTCAAGTTGAGAACATAGCAATAAAAAAAAAGACTAAACTGCCTTGAAAATTGTTAAAAAATAAATCAAGAACTATGGTGTGAAATTTTATTAAATTTAAAAAGTTAATAATTCAGGATAAGTAAAATTACATGGTTGTTGGATATTTCTTTATATATATAATATCTACTTTAGCAACTGAAAGTTATTAATTTAAAATTTTTTTAACTAATTCAAACAATAGTTTTTATACTTCATTTTGAAATATTTATCAAAAATAAATTAACTGAAATTTTGGAAGAAGAATCATCAAGAAATAAAAAGGTGAAAATCGAATTATTTTTCAGAAGTATCGAGTAGATGAGCTAAGCTGGTTCTGGACCCCAGGATGCAACTATGAATGGTCAGACATAAGAAGTTTCACAAAGTGGAACTTCTTATGTATGTTAATGGTGAAGTAACTGGGTCTGGGTCAGTATTGACTCGAGTCTGCGAGATAAAGGTTTTTTATTATATAAAGCGGTTATTTATATTATGTAAAGATCAAAAGCTCAAATAAATGAAAGGTGTTTACAGAATTTTATTTGTTCTTAATTGAGTGATATTGGCTCTAAGAGAACGAGAAAAATTCTTGAATCAAAAAAATTACAAAAAAGCATTGAAATCGGTGCATATTTTATTTTATATTGTAATACTTTCACTTATAATTTATTATTTATTAAACTTTATATTTTACTCGTCAGTTAAGAATTTTCATATTTCATTCCCCGTACACATATTCACTACATACTAATGTTTAATGAAAAATTACTATTAGCAAACTCAGGTATTGCTACATAATACAAGATTATTTAAACTCCAGAGTTCGAGGTTGAAAATTTATTTGTTGAGTTTTTAATTCAAGGAATAAATATAATTGTTCTTCCTCTTCACACAAATAAATTTTTGCTTTATATTTTAAATGATTTTAACTTCAAAAATTATTTTTATTTGAGATTGCAACATTTTTCAGATCATACAAAAAGGTTGACAGATTTATAGATTTTTTTTTCAATGTTGAACAAGTACATTTGACAATTTTTTTGTACTTTTAATGTTATTAGGTTTGGATTTATTATATTTATTCTATTTAATTCTATTTAATTTAGAATTAAATTAATTAATTAAATTTAAAATAATTGAATTAAATTAAATTAAATTTAATTTAATTCTAATAATTTAGTGAGTTTTTGTACCTGTATCGTGGCCATATCGCCTTCAAGACGGATGATTTCTCCCACGAGTTCGCCATATCCAACACGCACCAGCTCGTACATGGCGGATCCTGACATCTTTTCTGCCGTGACGACTGTAATTGCATAATAAACATTTTTTATTGATGAAACTTGAATATTCATAACTTTTTGTGTTGACCTAACTAAGAAGAAAATTTATTCCATTTTTTTCAATTATCAATCAACAAAAAAAAATTTGGTTCACAAAAAAAGCTATTTATAGGAAAAACTACTGAGAAAGAATGTTTCAAACTGTATATAAATAGTAAAACTTGAAAAAATTCAAAAACTGAATGCATGTAATGTAAAAATCTACAAAAATACAAACCAGGTCCAGATACCGCATACACATATCCGAACTTCCCCTCTCGCTCTTCATCTTGAATTTTTTTATTCATGTTGGGGTCTTAACCTGAAATATGTAAAAGAAAAGTTTTGAACAATGAATAATAATCCCTATATAAAAAGATGTAAAAACGAGAGATATTTAATTTTTTTTTAATTTTAAAGTGTAACTCGTTTTGAAACTATTCGATGCCAGATCAAATTTCCAAAGGAAAATTCAAATTCACAATTTCTGGATTGTAGATTTCTATTGAAACTGAGTGGGTATTTAAAAAAATTTTACTTGTAAAAATAAGCAATGAAAGACAATGTTTGAATAAATGAATTACGACTTGGGCTTTTAAATAGAAAATACAACTTGGTTGATATGGACTTATTTAACATTAACTATTCTGAAGTTTTTATTCCATAATTTTTTGTTAAATCAACTGCAAAATAAAAGTCAAAAGGAAGGTGAGAAATAAAAAAGTTAACACTAGTTATGGTAATGCATTGAATCATTGACATCATTGAAAAATAAAATTTTTCAGAGAAGTAAAAATTGGTATCTTGTGAATATTCTACAAAAAAGAACTAAACTGACTGTTTCCTTTTAAGTTTGTGTTAATGAGTAAAGAAATTTCCTCATATTATAATTTAGTGTTTGAAATTAAAAATTTTGAAAAAAAAGTTTTCTCATCCAATCTACTGAAAAGGAAAATAGTAATAACAATTTGGCAAATGAACAATTTAAAATTAGTTATAGGTATTCATTCAACTGATGAAAAAAAAAATGTTGGCCTTTTTTTTTTGATAAAAACATTTGGATTAGAAAAGATTTGTGATCTATGTATATAATTTTTATGAGAATTATCAAAATTGTAAGTTATTGTTATAGCTAGAATAACTGTTAAAAGTACACCAAGAAACAGAATTTACTGATGCTTTTTAAGGACATTATAATTGGAGAGAATAAAATTTTACATTGTATAAAAAATGTGTGAATCATGGAAATAGAAATTTTTTTCTTGAATCACAATTAACAAATATGCAATTCAGGCATTTAATTTGAAAAAGTCATTTTTTTTGGTATCATCGAGGCAAATTATAAATGAAGAAGATAAATTGAGCGGTTGAGAGCAAAATACAGAGAAGTTAGAGTTGCCACTCTCTATCTCTCTCTTACTAGTTTGTCTTTTGCTCTCAACCATTCGTCTTGACATTTAAATAATTTCGATTCTAACGTCATTTACCCAAAATATTGACATCACGTATTTTTATCGTTTCAAAATCTCCAATTTCCCAAATCCTTTGCTTTTATTTCATAAAATAAATGAAAAAATTCGTACCAAAAACTGATGAATGATAGAATTAAAATTATCAATTTACCTAACTTAACCAACCAATAAAAAATTGACAACAGCGCCAACTGCCACTCGTTTTTGTCACCATCTTTACAATAAAATACAATATAACCAATTCTAAAATGTCAAAATTTTGTTTAGTTCCAATTTATTTTTACTGTCAAAAACGCGTTTCTTGTCTCAACCAAAAATCGTGTTTTTTTTTTTTTTTTGGTCACTTACATTCATTTTATTTTTACCCTGGTAGTAATTTTTGTTAACATGTTTTTGACTGAACCGTCAAATTTGTCAGATTTGTATTGAAAATTGTGAGATTTTGACATTTAGAAATTGTCAGATTTGTATTTTATTGAAAAAGCCAATTATCATCCTCCAGGTATTATTATTTGACAGCTGTCAGTCTTTGAGAGCCAAAAAACAAAAAAGGAAAAATGCGAAATCTGTCAAAAAGACACGTCAAAAATGAGATGGAGGAGGGAAAACATACACTCGTGACAATGGCTCCAAATTCACGTGAGCTGCAGCAAGAATGAAGGGAGTAGTCCTCGTAGTAGATAAATTACGACGAAAATAGCACTTGTTCCTACCATATGCGAAATTCCCCGAAAGCTGAATTTATCAGTATTTTCGATAATTGCACGGATTCCGCGTTTTCGCTGTCAGAAATAGATAATTCGCTGCTTTTTGCCGTACGTCACAGCGCAGCGAGGCAAAAGTCGAGCACGATCGATATTGCGCCGATAAACTGAACTCGTGTTCGCGAATTTCATTAAAATTCTTTCACCGAATACCGATTTCGAGTTATTTGGGAAGGTTTTCAGGGCAAGTTATCGTATTTTATTCGAGGTGAATTGCAATAAACGAAAAAAAATGCGAATTGACTTACTTGTGACGTGTTCGACGAAGAAAACTGGTGAAGACGTGGTGAAGACGTGTTGCAAAGTGGTTCAATGTATACACACACGAAAATAATAACAAATGATGCACACACTCACACCACACCCAGCGATCACGAGGGGTTTGATCACGAGCAGGCCTCCAGCCAATCACTGGATCGGAGAGCACGTGGTCGATCCGAGCGGCCAATCAGAGCTTTGCGCGGGATTTCCACCGATATTCAAAAGTTCCTTGTATTCTCTGAGATACTTTTTTTATATTTTTGTGCTTCTCGAAATGGCTTTTCTCTATGTTTTCAAAGTCAAGTTGTATTTCGAATTCAGTCATTGTTATTATGAGATAAAAAAAGCTCTTACTTTGATGTAAATTTCACTGTTCATTTTAAATTGGCAGGCGTGTAGGTAGGGGGGGGGGGGTTGGGGCCCCGGGTTGAAAATCGAATGAAACTAATTATTATTACATGTTGAAACAGAAAAAAGTGATAATAATAAATGATGAACACAAATAAAAAAAAATACGTGAAAATAGTAATAATCAAGAATGAATACTTGTTACTAATTGTAAGAAGTATAGTTTCTTGTAAGTTGTCAAAGTATAAGGGTATTTCTTCACCGATCCAAAGATTAACCCAACTCGGTTAATTTTTGGTTAATTTGGGTTGAAGTTGCGAAAGCCTGTAATAAGACGTTGTCAGTGGTTATAAAACCACCTGAGTATTCCTAAAATGATGAAAAAGTGAGTTCTGAGTCATAATTTTGTCCT
This sequence comes from Platygaster orseoliae, assembly GCA_030522825.1. Lineage (NCBI taxonomy): Eukaryota > Metazoa > Arthropoda > Insecta > Hymenoptera > Platygastridae > Platygaster > Platygaster orseoliae. Next base: position 428 of record JAPYZL010000694.1, on the reverse strand, counting down.
ACAAACAGTTGCAAATAATTTTGTAGAAATTTAGAAAATTATTTGAAACTGTTTATAGGACAAAATTATGACTCAGAACTCACTTTTCCATCATTTTAGGAATACTCAAGTGGTTCTATAACCACCGAAAACGTCTTATTACAGACTTTCGCAACTTTAACCCAAATTAACCGAGTTGGGTTAAGGGGGTCACCTCATGTAAATCGAAAAAAAAGGTGGTATTTTGGGAATTTTTTTTCAATGACAAGGAATTATTATACATTGTTTATTCGAAAGGTATATTTGAGACAACTTTTAAGTAATATTAAAAAAAAAAAACAAAAAAAAAATTGAAAAAGTTCAAAAATGGCGGAGTAATCACAAGTCTCGTAGAGCCTGTCGCTGATGAATTAGTCCCATTGTGTACACGATAGCGTCCGTAATTTTCA
>JAPYZL010000687.1:0-17821 GCA_030522825.1 Platygaster orseoliae | reverse complement strand
CGTAAATATGGTTAATTTATCATTTTCTAAAATTTGAACTCATTATGAGACACATGCCCATAATGTCCAGCGACTTGACATGGAATGCCCCATATATTATATTTGATTATATTTATTATTATTATTATTATTATTATTATTATTATTATTATTGTTGTTGTTGTTGTTATTATTATGATTGTATTTATCACATATTATATATATTATATTTATTGACAATATTTAGAATATGGCGTTGCAAAAATTACTATACTGTCCAGCAAAAAGTACAATATGTCTGAGTGATTCCCATTTACCATCCAGTATTGTAATAATTACAATTTTTTCTCAGTGCATGAAGATTCAAGAATTATAAACGTATGCGTGAACAACGTGCAAATATGCGTGTAATTGGAGAAGCCACGTTAGGAAGTTCCAAAATGAGGGGAAGGGGGGGGGTGGTCGAGGTTCGTGCATTGCCTTACAAACTGCAAACATTGTTTGTAATCCCGAACTATCGTGCATTGGCACTATTGGAAGCGCGAGAACAATGAACTTGGGCTTGCTGGGGTATATCGGCCGCGACACAATACCACAATATATACAACGCATGAATAAAATTACGGTGATTACAGTCAGAATCGGTACGTGCATTGGCGTTACTTTCAAGCCAGTGGAGTGTACCAAGCTGCGATAAAGCGAAAACCAAGTCTTTGTTTTTCCTTACTCTCTTATCTTTGCTCTCGGAAACTGTAGCGGTGAAATTGCAGGAGCGTCGGCAGAGGAGGGTTTCAAGGGTTTTAAATTTAAATGAAATTAGTAATTATTCGAGGAAATAAGTGAAATAAGTAATTGGAAATGTACATAATGGAATTTAAAAATAATAATAATTGTTTTGAACTGGAAAATTCGATGTTTAAATATATATGAATTTTGATATTTCAAACGTCACATTTAAATTTTTTGTACATAAATTATGAAATGAAACAAATAACAAGGTCATTGTTGTAAAAAATTTCCGGATACAACTAGAATTTTTGTTATAACAAAGTTTTAGTTATGGCTATTAAATGTTGGTTGCCACATCCAAATTTTGGTAAATTCATATATTTTTACGATATGCTTTGGTTGTGGCAACGAAATATTTCTTTTCATGTCAGAAACAACAAAATTATTAGTTTTAATATTTTGAAAACCCAATAGATTTGAATATCATCATTCCAGTTTTTTAAATCTTGCCTTGTGTCACATGAAAAAATGCGTTGAAAAAATACGCAAGAAAAAGCAATTGCCTTGAGTTACTAGGTTCATAAATTTTCTTCGCAAGTGTTCATTAACGACTAGAAAGTGTTGAATTAAAACGGAACCTATTAAACGTACGCGTAAAACGGGGAATTCCTCGAGCGAGAAAATAACGCGAATTTCAAGACCTCGAACAGCTTTAATTTATAGTATTTTGTAGTTAAAAGCCTTCAATGTAAGGCTAAGCTGCAAATCTTGTATTCTTTTTAAATTTCTTAAGTTAAATCAAGGCAACGAATTTTTTCAACCTCATTTGTGGTTGGGTGGAACCATATTAAAAGTTGCTGCAAGATTTACAAAAATTGCAGTAACTTTTTATATTGTTGCACTAACCACAAATGAGGTTGTGACAGCCATATTGTTTGTTATATGTACGAAAAAACACCTTGATCTGACACTAACGAAGTTAGTGAAGGCAATTGAGCAATTAATTGTGGTTTAAACCGAAAAAATAAAACACGTCATAGAACGTTGCATGTGTAGTGACATAAATAAGAACGCAAAAGTGCATAACGTAAGCAGGAAGCGACTGGTTAAGCGCAATAAACAAGCGGCTAATGCTCGCTGCACGGTAGTTCGAATTGTTAACTTAAAGGCGTGACAATTACGCTTTGCATACAAGAAACGAAGTTACCGGAAATCCCAACTGGAAATTTCGCATTCGGAAGGAAAATTAAGTGGCGTATTACCCAACGCAACTTGCCCAGAAATTTGTAATTAATGGCGGTTTCAACAACTGTGAAACTCGGGTGTTTACATGATGATAATAAATCCGTTTGATGGCTTGTTAACGAATTCGGTTCGTCGAAGTTTCGGCAAAATCGTCCTGAGATTGATTCGGTTTCTGAGCAAGTGCAATGAGAAAAAAACTTAGTAATTTGCACTATAAATATTGAGAAAATCACTGTATTTAGCAATAAACATATTTATTTTCAGCATACAGTATAGTAAAACGTCAAGCATCGTAATTATAAGTTCATATATAGTAAAAAATATTAAATATACTGTATTTTTTTACTTAATAAAAATAGTATTGTAGATTTTCCTACACTACAGTAATTTATATAATATTTATACTACAAATTACGAGGTTTTTTTCTCAGTGTAGATTTCACGATTTTTCTTTGAGTACATTAAAACTTGATGGAATTTCGTACAATTTTCTGAAGAAAATATTTTTTGCAATTTTTGCTGGATACGTTAAACAATAAAAAAGTCGTATCTTCACTTTTTCGTGACAGCCAGTATGTTTTTCATCCGCAGTAACGAAGAGCAATAAAATTTGTTCGTGTCAATTGAAGAAAAGTCCGCGAGGTCAATCACGTTACTTCAATAGCACGAATCATCGTAAAATCTTAAGTGGAATAAAATTCCAGCCAACGACCTTAGATGCGATCGTACATTGATTGTTATAGGTTTACTTGTTTATGTACGCATTTTTCATTCATCCCTTGTAAGGTTTTTTTTTTATAATTGAAATTTTGAATTTTTTTTTAAACCTTTAAGGGGGTTATGATTTTGACGTAATGAATTTGATGTAAAAAATAGTGTGAAATTGTTTGAAAACAAGATATCAAACATCATTTAGTACCGACGAAAGCGACAAGTCCACGGGATGAAAAAAAAAAATGACTTTTTGTGTTTCAGATAATTTAAACGTGCAAAATCATGTCAATACGTGGAACAACTTTTTTTTCTGCGGCCTCAACTTCAAGACGTTGTCATTGCAATTCAAATAAATATCTTATTATTATCGAAATTGTAATTTGTTAAGAAAATAATGTAGTTCAACAAACAAAAAGTTTCATTCCAAAATATTCAATAGTTTTTTTTCTTACAACAACTCAAAAAAGTAGTCATTTCCGGGCGATTTGGGTAGAATACCCCCTTAATGGTGCATAGAATTTTTCTGCATTTATAAGAAAGTTAGTTTTGGGAATCGTTTTTTTTTTTTTTTTTGAGAAATGATAATTATAGTAAAATTAGAGGAAGTTTCGTGAATTTTTATTTTTTTTTGAAGATTTGCTTTTATTCATGAATTTAACACGATTTTTAAATTTAAAATCAATCATGAATCCGTAAAAATGTTTTAAAATACAGAATTTTTAAACGCGTTTTTTCCAAATTTCATAAAAGTTTTCTAAATAAAAGCGAGCTTCAAAATTTATAAAATTATTTTATAAAGTTTTATATTTATATTTTATATAAAATATAAAATATTATATTTCATTTATTCTTTATTATTATTTATTATTATTATTATTATTATTATTTCTTATTATATTTTATATTATTTTCATATTTTATTTTATATTTCATATTCATAAAATTAAAATAGCTTCTATTTATAAAACTTTTGTGAACTTATGAAATATCTAAAAAATTTCAGAAACGCTTTTTTCTGCGGTAAATATTTGATACTTTTCAATATTCGTCAAGTACATTCAAAAATTTTTTTAATTTTCTCGAAATTCCTAGAATTTCAACAAAAACCCAAACGTTCTTGAGTTCATTAAAAATAATTATTTGATTTTTATGCAAATTCAAAAATTATCAGTTCGTGATCAATGAATATACTGAATACTCGAAAACAATTAAAAACTCTAATTTCAAAACTCACTATTTGAAATTCGAAAAATAATTTCGAATTCTTCAAATCATAATATTTATACATCGTAAAATTCATGAAATTTTTGGGATATAAATTTTGTTGACTTTGCAAATAGTTGTTACAATCCTTCAGCAGCATTCCAACGAAAATTATTTTAATAAAGTTCATTTTCTTTTGACCATATTTTAACTAATCGAAAACTGGAAAACTCGAACTTGACGATTTCAAAAAAAAATTTTTTTATAATCAACACGGAATTTCAACCTAGAAATTAGACACTTTTTATAAATTACTTTTTAAAATTTAATAATTATTTATTTTTAAATAGACGATGAAAAAATTGTGATATGTTTATTTTGACATTGACATGAAGACAAAATTTTGTCTTAAATAATTATTTATTATTTATCATTTTATTTATTAGTTTGTTTTAAATAATTATTTATTATTTATCATTTTATTTATTAGTTTGTTTTAAATAATTATTTATTTTTAAATATACGATGAAAAAATTGTGATATTATGTTTATTTTGACATTGACATTAAGACAAAATTTTGCCACGTATTGTCGTTTATCGAATGTTGGGTTTGAATTAAAAACCAAAAAATTTTTTTTCTCGTTCCAGGTACGTAAGAGAGGGCTTGCCCGAGGTACAAACAACGACCTTAATTCGAGTTGTTGTATAACATGAAGCCTGGAATTTCGAGGTCAGTTCGTTTCCGACCGATCCCATCCACTTAAATACATTGCATTGCTCTTTTTACGACAAAACTTTGCGCACCCACTTTGTAAAAACAAACAACAATCTTATTTTTAACGTAATTATACCTCGTTTTGCGGTGCACCAGCTACTACATTTTTGTAGAACCAAACGAAAAATCGTGGTAAATTTTTTTTATGAGGAAGTAAATTTCATGTCAAATTTTTTTTCTGTTTCGTAAATTGTAAAATTGTGTATATATAAAGTAGTTTGAAATTTCAGAAATTTTTTAGAATCGCAGTTACTTAACATGAAAATAGATATAGGTATTTATGTAGCAAACATATATTCGTTTATAAATCATTCAAATAAAAAAACAGAGGTTTTTAAATTTGTGATAATATCCTTGAAATCGAGTTTGTGAATGAGAACGTAAACAATGTTTATTCTCGTTTCGCAAACTACAGCATAAATTTCTTTCGCTTCACGAAATCGCAGTTATTTGCCTTTTGTCGGGAAGTTAAAAATTTACGGCTGTTTTAAAATTTTTTTTTCGTACTTCAAAAACACTATAATTTAACAATCTGGAATTTAAAAAACTGGAATTGCATTTACCAATGAAATTTTGACTTTCTGAATCAATAACTAAGGTACGGAAAATGTTTTCGACTTTTTTTTCTTTTTGAGCGATTTTTCGCCTCACTATCTCTTTCCTCAATTTTCTACCATAATTTTTTCGGAAGGATCAACTGTCTCGAAAATGGGACACATCCCGAAAAATTCGTGACTTTTCTGTCGCGAGGTTTGTTAGAGAAACTTTTTACCTGCTCTTGATTTACGTCGGGACTTTTTTTCTTTTCCCTTACTTTTCTACTGCGACTTTTAGAATTTATAAATGTCCGAATTACGAGCGCGCGTTTACGTTTTCTACCGCCTCGTTAATCACGATACGAAAGGAAAGGAAATAATTTCTTGCGCGTATGTTACGTAATAAAATTTTCAACGTGAATCGAGAAACCGTAAATTTAACTTTGCATTGAATTATTTTCTACGTGTTTATACACGGTGAATAGTTGTTATTAAATTTTTTTTATCTTTCGATAATGGTTGGGGAATTATATGTGTTGTGGGTAAAAAATGGGCTTTCACTGGCGTGTAAGTGATGTAACTTATGGTTTTATAATAAATTTATTTTGGAGAAAATTAGTTAGTGATTTTTGAAATGATTTTTTTTAATTTCTAACATATGTAGTTTTAATTTTGAGGAATTATAGCTATGTGTTATAGAGATTTTGGTTTTGAAATGAGTTCAAAATCAATATTTTCGAATTACTGTAGTAATTTATAGGGATTTTCATGTAATTATATTGGAAAAATTTTTCGAACTTGATTTATTCACATTTTATTTTGAATAAAGTAATCGTTTTTGTTAAAATTTAAGTTTTTAACAAATTTTCAAGAATTTAAATTTAACTAACAAAACATATTTAGTGCTTTTTTTAATTTTTCAAGTTTTTCCGCATTTTCGAAAAAAAAAATTTTTTTTTGAATTACTGTAGTAATTTATAGGGATTTTCATGAAATTATATTTGTAAAATTTTTTGAACTTGGTTTATGCACATTTTATTTTGAAAACGATAAATGAATAAAATAATCATTTTTGTTGAAAGCTTTTAACAAATTTTCAAGAATTTAAATTTAACTAACAAAATATATCAAGTATTTTTTTGAATTTTTCGAGTTTTTGTGCATTTTCAAAAAAAAATTTTTTTTTGGAATTACTGTAGTAATTTATAGAGATTTTTGTGAAATTACATTAGAAAAAAATTTTGAACTTGATTTATGCACGTTTTATTGTGAAAAAAATAAATGAATAAAATAATTATTTTTCTTAATGTTAGAGCTTTTAACAAATTTTCAAGAATTTAAATTTAACTAACAAAACATATTGAGTACTTTTTTGAATTTTTCGAGTTTTTCTGCATTTAAAAAAAAAAATTGTTTTTTGGAATTACTGTAGTAATTTATAGGGATTTTTGTGAAATTATATTTGAAAAAGTTTTTAATTGATTATTCATGTTTAATTTTGAATAAAATAAATGAAGAAAGTAATAATTTTGGTTTGCGTTCAAGCTTTTAACAAATTTTCAATAATATAAATTTAACTAACAAAACATATTGAGTACTTTTTTGAATTTTTCGAGTTTTTCTGCATTTTAAAAAAAAAATTTGTTTTTTGGAATTACTGTAGTAATTTATAGGGATTTTTGTGAAATTATATTTGAAAAAGTTTTTTGATGGATTATTCACGTTTAATTTTGAATAAAATAAATGAAGAAAATGATAATTTTTGTTTGTGTTCGAACTTTTAACATATTTTCAAGAATTTAAATTTAACTAACAAAACATACTACGTACTTTTTTTGAATTTTTCGAGTTTTTCTGCATTTTCAAAAAATAGTATATTATTGTGAGTTTTCACGATGCCTGGCTGGATGAAACGAAGGGTTGCAGCCCGAGGCGAAGCCGAGGGAAGCCGAGGCGAAGCCGTTTCGTCCAAAAAGGCATTGTTAAAACTCGCAATACGATATTTTATTTGTAGTTTTTGAATAATTCACGTCCAAATATGCGATTATTCGTAAATTTCAAATAAATAATTTTTTTTTCGAATTACTGTAGTAATTTATAGAGATTTTTGTGAAATTATATTTGAAAAAGTTTTTTAATTGATTTATGCACGTTTAATTTTGAATAAAATAAATAAATAAAATAATAATTTCTGTTTGTGTTCAAGCTTTTAACAAATTTTCAAGAATTTTAATTTAACTAACAAAACATTTTAAGTACTGTTTTAAATTTTTCGAGTTTTTCTGCATTTTTGAAAATTTTTTAAAATGCTTTCATTTTTCAATGTGTACTATATTTTTAAATTCAACAAAGATATGTTTTAATTTGAATGTTTTTCGAAATTATTCATATTTATTGCAACCATAAATAACCAATTTTCGATAATCTAAACTCTAAAACTATATAAACAATATTTGTATATTTGGAGCAAAAACTCAAAATGTGCCTTACATTCCAAAAACGTTTCTGAAATGAACGAAAATTTAAAAAAATTGATTTTTCACTTTCACTCATAATTAAAATTAAAAATAATGAGAAACGTTGAATAACATTTGTTGAGTATCAATAAGTATTAATTAGTTTATTGACTAGGAATGATAAAACAATTTTTTTTTCGTTTATTTTTAAACGTGTGGAACTTCAGAGACATAAACTCAAACACTTTTAGAAATGTTTTCAAGTAATATTGATTTTATTGTTATTCGCGTACAATGGTTTCGAGAATGACGAAGATTACGAGGGACAGGAAAGGGAATTATTTCATCTTTTAATTCCACGCAAAGTACGAAGGCCATGTCATTTTTCCCTTTGAACTGCATGTAGGAAGAAGAAAAATATGTAGGGTCGCAGGAAGTCTTAGCAAAGCGAGCGGTCAAGTCGCGAAGGCTTCCCGACCGCAGTCATTGTTGCTACACAAAAGCCTCGCGGCTTTATATAACCCTTTCCCCCCTCCCCTCCCCCCACCCCGATTCCTCTAAAAATTTACGGAAATTTACTCTCTAGAAAAATGTTCTACCTGTGCACTTTATATGGAATAACAATTACTTGATCCAAAAGTTGCACTATCAGTAGAAAAACTTGGACTTTGAAAATTTTTGTCATTACTTTGTATTATAAACAAACATCGGAAATGAACTATTGTAAAAAAAAAATGTTTGTTGGGATCATAGTCTGTCGGGATAATGGTCTGTCGGGATTTTTCAGTCGGGAAAATGGACGGTAATCATTTGTTTAAACACTGAAATATTTTTGGATTGTAGAAATTCAAAAAATAAAAAAAAATCATTGCTTGTTGCAATGATGTTTTTTCAATGAAAATTTATAGCCTTTTTTCGGAATTCTTAGAAGACTTTTCTTTTTTACACATTTCGTTTGCTGTAAATTCGGGATTCAAAAAAAAAAAAAAAAAAATTTAAAATCATGAAATGTCGATGGAAAAAAAATAGAGGGAAAATGTTAGTGGAAAATGATGGATGCTGAGAATGGAAATTGCTGGAGGCGAGGATTCGTAGTTCACATGGGAGCGAGAACGAAAAAGCCACGACACGTGGGAACGCATACGATTTTAATTGTATCCACCGCGTGCTTGCGAATCAACGAGCGCGAATCCTCTTGAATTCGCGGAGGGAGCTTTTGCACTTCAATAGAATGAAGTCACAATTTGTCGAATTCCCATTTTTTCACACGCTTTTTTTTAGAATAGATTCGAAAGTTCAGGGATCGACGAAATTATACAACTTTTTGGGGAGAATCGTGCTGTTGTCAGAAATTTACTTTATTTTTGTACCATGAAGAATTTTTTGTGAGTTCTTTGAAACAAACAATAATTTGTAGTAAAATTGTAAATTTTAATAATTATAAAAAATTTGTGAAAGAACTTAAAAAATTCTAATGAATCGAAAGAAAAAGTTTGAATTTTAGATTGTGTAAAGTAAATTTCGAAAAATTTCTGGAATTGTTAGGTTTGGATATAAGAGAGAAAATTTTTTATAATTCTGAGAAAAAAAAACCTTTAAAAAAGAGGCTTTAATCATCTAATAGTTTTGGAGTATTTCTGTCAATTGTCAAATTTTGAAAAACTTTTAAAAAGTCTTCCATTAAAATTCAAATTTATTCATTCAAACAAAGTTTCCTAAAATTTCAAAATAAAAAAAATGGTTGCTATTCCACTCACATTCTTTAATGAATTCTGTGGAAATTCGTTATCGAAGTAACTCACAATAAAGTCTCAATGAGTAATTCACTCGACTTCTTTTAAATTCATCTAGAAACTTTCTTCAGAAATTCGAATCCCATTAGACGCAATCCAGGCGTCGCGAAAATTTTCAATTTCCTACGCAGCGAAACGTAAAACAAAAAATGTTAGCGGAAATGCCGTTTTTTGTCGTTTCGGGAAATGATTTCTGATGGAGATTGGTTCCAAGAAAGATAATTTCCCGTCGCTTAAACCCGGGCGTGTGCGATGCTTCCCATTTTCTATTTTTGTATCTATGTTTTCTTTTTCTATTCCAGCGCTTTCCGTTACTGCCCCCGTTTATATCCCGGGGCGTTTTCATCCCCTTGATCGCAACTGATATCGATTTCATCACGAGCTCTCGTCGCCAAAAAACTTCACGATAAAATGCCCTTCTAATCCTACATCGCCATCTCCGAAATTTCTACGAAAATTCTTTATTTTGAAATAGAAAACAAAAAATTTCTTCCACAAACTTCGAATTTGTGAATTTCAATGTTAGAATTGATTTGATATAATTTGATTTAACTATTTCTCAGAATATTTTTCTTTGCACTTTTCCCAACGGGCAAATTTCAAAAATTTGATTGAACTCTGAAATTGGCGAATTTTCGGAGCTATTCGAAATCTTGTATTCTCTTCATAAATGCACATACAGAGGAATTCGAAGATGGATGATTTTTGAAAAATATATTTGAGTAAGAGCGTTATCGAGCTACGCAGAACTTGAGGAAAGATCAAGGTGTGGCATCCGCAGAGCCGGACGCACCTCTTTCACAAATACCATCTCTCATTCTTAAACCGTGTGTTACACTTCTCGAGCTCGAGATAAAACGCGGAAATCCGCTCAACTGTTTTTGCGCACTTTTACCATTACTTTACGTTAAAGGTTTTCTGCCTCTAAATCATTCATGCCGAGCTTTGTATTTTAGCCATTACTCGCAAAAATTTTAAAAACTGTCGAAGAGAAAACTGGATACTTCTTCCAATTCAAAACTATTGTTAAATGCATTATATATTATTGTTATTATTTATATTATTCAGTTTTAGTAAAGGTATGGATTTCTTGAAAAAAAATTATCTCAATGGATAGTAAGAAAATAAAATAGTAAAAAATAAAAAACATACAAATTTGGCTAGATTTTTAAGGTTCGAGTATATGAGCTAGGCTGATTCTGGTCCCGGGTCCTTGTGAAACTTCTTATGTTCTACGATAGTAAAATTTTTAAATGTGAAGGACTAATTTTGAAACAGTATGTGACGAAACACGGTTTTCGAAACTCGGAGTTTCGAAAACCTACATACGGAGCTATTTTGAGAACGTCGTGAAATAACGATATTGGGAACGAGGGATTTCTGATTCGCGATTTCGTAAAGGGTCATAAAAATCGAGCAATTTTTATATTTTAATATTTCATATTCAAACACATACCTCGTATTAATTATTATCATTTTCTTTAATACTGTTAATCATCATTTAAAACTGGAATATATGAAGATTTATACTGAAAAAGTGTCTTATTGAAATTTCCTCTCCCTGCCTTAACTAAATCTAAAAAAGGGAAAGAGGGCTTATCTGCTCCAGCATTTCGGGTCCTTGTCAGATTCTGCCCCGTGCAAGATCGTGACAAGTAGATGAACTAAGCCGGTTCTGGTCCAGGGTAAAATTCCTGTAAATGAAAGTCTTGACACGACGTGTCTATCTCGGGATTGGTTGATTTAAAAATCCGCCATTTTCCGCTCGTTCCAATGAGATCGAGAAAGACACAAAACCCATTAGACTAATACGAATGACGTCAGCAGCTGCCATTTTCCGCTCGAAAAGTAAAGAATAGATAGTTCTCACTCCGACTCACACGCTTATATGGACGTGTCCAGACTTTCATTTACAGGGACTTTAGTCCAGGGGTCCTCAGAGCTAGAACCGGTTTAGCTAACCTACTGTAAAAGACTTTCTTTATCAGCAGCAGTAGTAGAAGTTTTTTTTTATCTAAAAATAATTACTTCATTTCGAATACTCATTTCATTCATCAATCTGTGCTTCGTGAGTTTATAAACCTCGCAAGAAAACGCCCGAACAATATCTTTTCCTCGGTGGAAAATTTATAGACTGGCCTGTCTCGGCAGTTTCAATAGTTTTAAAAATGATTGCAAAAATTTAATCCATTAAAGCTACGTCATTTGCCGGAAAGCATGCCTTCGCCAAGTCTTTGTATTTTATCTGGGTTAAACCACGTAATGCTCAATGAAAGGTTTCTTACCTGAAATTGACATTTTATTGGGCGGCCGTCTTTTTTCGTATAAAATTTGCAAAGACCGCAAGTGAATCTCCATCATACCGAGCGTTCATAATTGATTACGACGGGCATGAATTCACGATAGCAATATAAATTATCAAGTCATTTTAAGTGGAAAGTAGTTTGCTGAATTTTCCACTGAGATTTTTCAAGTTTTGGGGAAGTACGAAATTAATTTTAGATATTATGACAAACATCAGTAATTTACTTCATTTTTCAATTACTCTGCATTTAAGGGAAAAACATAATTGATTCTGAAGTTGATGGTTTTTCATTTCGAACTCTCATTGAATAAACAGCTCAACTCATAACGATTTCAAATAAACGTTTTGACGCTACAGGAAATTCTAGAACCCTTTTAAACAAGGAATCTGCGAAGGTTTCGCGATATATCAAGCATGAAAACGTTGCACGAATCAGGAAAACAAATGTTTCTGCAGTCTCATTAAAAAAGGTATTTTATTCTGCTTGGAACGCCTTCATTGGAACGAATGAAAACATCTCAATTACTAGGGCGAAATTAATCCGATTATTAATGTTCGTGGCATGTAATTACTTCTTCATTCATTCATTAAAGAGTAATGAAATATACCGCAGAAGACGCCTGCAAATTTGCATTTTTTAAAAATGAAAATACTTGTGGAATTTTGGTAATAGTCGTTGAATATCTGACGATCAGATAATAAAATAATAAAATAATTATAATTAAAATTGAAGTAAACATAAGTTCATAATGTTTGATAATAATTGTTTAATTTCAAGAACTATTTATTACGTTTATATTTATAACTATTACTTATATATTATATATTTATAACTATTTATTAATTTAACTAGGAAAAGTAATAAGAACACCTTTCTTCTATTTTGTTTATTTTTAAACATTTGGAACTTCAAGAACATGCAAAAAGAAAAATCGAATTTTCACGTTAAATAATTCCAACTCGGTGACGAATTTCAACCTTGCGCTTAGCCAAGTAAATCGCGTATCGGATGTTGAAAAATGTCAGGAGATTGAAAAATAGGCCGGTCCGGGGTTTAGTCACGTAAACTCAATTCGCGTAAGAATAAAGGTATGAAATTCTAGCGGGTTTACAGCGTTGTGAGGGATCTTGTTTCACGAGGTTTTGCAGGCTCGCGGAGACAATGGCACACTCGGGAAACGCGAGACGGGCCAAATGGGAAACACGGGGGTCGATAACTCCTCGCTAAGAAAGACCGTGCAAGTGACAATTTTCTAATTACACCACGACGTGAGTACGCCGAGCGTATAATCGGGTTTTTGGAAGAATAAAATGAGGTTATTCTCATAAATCTTGCGCAATCGATGAGAATATAGATTTTTTCGTGTACAAACTGTTCCACTACTTGTAAAATTAATACCTTCAAATAATTATAAAGGTAAAAGTTGATGTTTATATCGCAAATTTGAAAATTATCACGGCAAAATGTGTCAAACACAAAAATTCTCGTTTCGTATGTTAAAAAGTGCGAAAAATTTGAAAATAGATATATTTCAGTTTTGATTTCTCATTTATAAAAAAAGCGGTTTTTTGTGGTTGAAATATGTTTACACATTGGAGTGTTTTTTTTAATACACATTTACTAATGAGTGTATCGAAGGAATGATTAATTTAGTAGTTTTATTTAAAATAAGAGTAATAAAAACAAGAATAAAATTACAATAAAAATGAATAAAAGTAAATTAAAGAATAATATAATAATAGTTATATGAATATAATAATAATAAGAGGCAAGAATAAAAATCACAGCAAAGTAGCTATTTTAGAAAAACATAAAATTTCTATGAAATTTCTATGAAAATTCATATGTAAACTTTATCAATTTTTAAGCGTATTATTTATACGTTGTATTTGACATTATAAAACCTAAATCACCAAAAGTAAGTTGATTTGCAAGGAAAAAAAAGTACGCGAAAACAATCATAAACAATGATAAAATGGCAAATGAAAAAACTAGTCAGACTCTAGTTCGCAGCATTTTTGCTTAGTAAATTGCATACGTTTCATGAAACTACAAGTTATTTGGATTTTTATAGAAATTTCATACTTTTCTATGAAAATTCTATGAAATTTTTCCGACGGTGACTTTACGAGGAAAATGGATCAAAAAAAAAATTTCGGATACCAAATTTCGCACACATTTTTTCTTTACGTTAATGATGATTCAACAATGCTTAATAAAATATGTATAATCTATAATTCAGAAATTTCGTAGAATTTTAAACAAAAAACAAAAAAACAAAATATTACTGACATCCATAAATTTGTGAACTAGAACAGAATTTTAACAAAATTTTTCGACAAAAGTGAGGTTATAAATTCTTGAAAAAATCGATTTTCAGCCAAAAATGAAAATAATTGTATTTAGAAACTAAATTCTCTATTTATCTACAGTAAATATTATGCAGTCCATAATTCAGAAATTTCATAGAATTTTAAACATTCAAAAAAAAAAGAAAAAAAATTACTGACATCCATAAATTTTTGAACTAGAACAGAATTTTAACAAAATTTTTAGAAAAAAGTGAGGTTACGAATTCTTGAACAAAATCGATTTTCAGCCAAAAATGAAAATACTTGTAAAAAAATAAAAAAAAAAAAAAAAAAAAAAAAAAAAAAAAAAAAAAAAAAAAAAAAAAAAAAAAAAAAAAAAAAAAAAAAAAAAAAAAAAAAAAAAATGACTGGCATCCATAAATTTTAAAACTAGAACAGAATTTAAACAAAATTTTTCGACAAAAGCGAGGTTATGAATTCTTGAAAAAAATCGATTTTCAGCAAAAAATAAAAAATACTTGTATTTTGAAACTAAATTCTTTATTTTTTTTACGACATTAAACAGAAATCGGTGAAACCAACAAAATTTATATATTAACTCAAATTAATTTTTGAATTTTGTAAAATCAAAAAATTTCTCATAATATTAAATAAAATTTAAAAATCTTATTCAATATTTGATAATCAATAATTTTATATTTTTATTTGATAATATTATTAATAATAATATATAATAATATTTAATAATTAATTTGAATAATTATTAATAATATTTAAGAAGTTATTTAATAATATTATTGATTGATTTTATTTAGTAATAATAAACAATAATATTCAATAATTTTATTTAATTTTTAAATTTGATATTTAAATCTTTTGTTAATAATCATACATTTAAAGTAGCTTTTTTTTTAATTTCTCTTTTTGAAACAAAAAAAAAACGTTACAATTGTTTAATAATTTTACACTTTTAATAAATTATCAATGTTTTTATATCAATATGAAACGCTACTTGGTCATACAAAGCTGAGATTAAAATAAAAAAACTTTTCTTAGATTTTTTTCAATTTGTCGTTGAAAATTCCCTCAACATCATTTTGGAATCCCCCAGTAAAAACGCTGACTCTAAAGACATGCATTTTTGTTCTTTCCCTCGTTACGCTTGACACGTGACAAAAATGCGATCTTTGAAATGAAAAGGGACGATTTCTTGTGCAAAAATGTGGGGAACAGTGAAATGGATGAATGAGGGATGGACAGAGGGAGAGTTTTGAAATTGGGGCTGTAAAATAAGGAGGGTCCGGGGACCGGGATTCTACAATAATCGCCATTTTGCCTCGTAGGATATTGGACCCTTGAGTTATGAACGGTTTCTAACGTCTCGCTCTACTTGCTTCAGGAAAATTATCCGACTTGAAATCGTGCAACAAATTCTTTCAAAAAGATTCGCTCTATTTTCTATCTTTTTAATATAGAATTTCATTCTATTTTTGCACTTTTTTGTGTTTCACCAGTCAATATAATAAGATTTTCTTTTTTTCTGATTAAATTAAATTATGTTCGATGAATATTATTATCTATTTATTTTTATATGATGAAAATTATTACGTTGTACAAATTACTATCTGTAGTAAAATGTTAATTTTATTATTTAAATTTATTATTAAAGTACAATATTCTAGTCCAATTTTACAGTAGAATATTTTATTGTAATGGTTCCTAGATTTTTTTTCAGTATTCATTGGTAAATATATAGGAAGAAAAACAATTCGTAAAAAAAATATAAAATTTCATAAATTTACAAAGTTTGTAAAGGTAAAGAAATGTTTTGGTAGAAAAATTTTTCATTCTGTTGTTCAAAGTTTTAATAGCTCGTGAATCGTGCAAATTGGGCTTGAAAAATCGTGATTTCGGCATTTGAAAATCCTTTCAATTTCGCCAAACGTCGATTGCAAATTTTTTTCCAGTATAAAACCTAGATTCACTGGTTCCAACTTTCATTTCCAAAGTCTGGAATACAAAGGGAAATTCGGAATATCGCGTTCCCGGTGCAATAATCGTGAACAAAAGAGTAAACACAGCGAAAATCCCGAGTGCAGGGTGATTTTGGTTAGCTCTCGACAATCTATTCAAAGTGCTGAGAACTTGTCACCGAAACATCGAACTCCTCACTTCGCTCACAGCAGGCTAAGTTTTGTTGTAATCGGTTTTAATTATATTTGGTTAAACATCATGACAATTGTAAAAAAACAACAGTGTTTTGGTAAAGTATCATGTAATTAAACATTAAAAATTAAATACTTTGATGAATATTTGTAATTTTTCTAAATTCGGGCAAACAATGAAATGAATAAATGAATAAGAAATGAATAAATGCCATTTTAATAAATAACTTTGAAAATTAGTATCATTTTTATTTAGTTTAAAATTTTGGTAAATTAAGAAAATTTTGGAAAAAAGCCAATCTGTTGTCAGCGTCGCCGAAAACCGTAGAATTTCCAATTACAGCGAATTCCTTTCGGAAAGAAAACTACCTGCGAAGCGCATTTTTTCCCAGGCTATTGGGACCCGAAGTAAAATAGCTTTCCTGAAGCGAGAGCAATCGCGTAAATGCTAATTTCGCCGAGTTTTATTTTCCGCTCGAAACGTAATTTACAGCAGGTGCTGCATTTTTCATTTGTTTTTTTGTTTGTTTTTTATTTCAACTCATGTACTCTAATATTCTCATTGAATAATTACTGTAATAAAGTTTCATAACGACATGAAAGCATTGAAATAAGTGTTTATTATAAAATTTGATTTTTCAAATGTTTATAATAAGCATTTGAAATTGTAATGACTTGTGACAAAAATTATATATGTAGTCAAGAAAATTTTTGACAGTATACGACTCATTCTTTTTCTTTGTTCGTTCGGACTTTATTAGGGCGAGGGTAGGGGGTGGGGGTAGGGGGATTCGATCTTGCAGAAACTAAACTGATACGATTTCTGCTTCAAGGGAGACTTTCAATGCAATGATCTTGATCAATGCAATCTGGAAACACCGAAATACGGAGTTTCAAAGCCCCCGTGAGATTACGCGTAATCGGGGGGGCTTTAACAGGCCGCCCAGAATAATCTTCTGCCCTCGTCTATTAACGATTCTTGCGGCCAAGTTATTAGCTTCTCGCCCCTGAGTAATTAATTTCGAGCAATTATTTTCGATGATTTATATCTATTGGATCAATCAGGTCAAATCGGAAGCGCGTCTATTATGTTTTTAGATTCGATGTCAAAACTCTTACGTCTTTTTTCCGAAAATTTCTTTACAATAATGCACATGAAAAATTTTAAAATATTGTTTTTTTTTTATTTAATTTATTACGAAATATTGATTGTACCAAATTTGTTTAAATTATCAGCAAGTTATTCGACGATCATTTTGAAGGATGGAAAAATTGGAAAACTGCGCTGAAAATTTCGTTGAAATGTCGATTTCAAAATTTTATATTGTGCGAAATTGCAGATTCTAATTATAACGCAACTAAATTGAAAAAAACGTCATTTTGACCCCCTGGACCGCAAAATTTCGCAATGTCACAAAGGACTAAAAATGTTCGTCTCGTCGAGTTACACGATATGACGGGCTAAAGCAAAAGTCAGACGCTTAAAGCTACTGAGCAAAATACAGATAGAATATTCACAGCGCAAGAACGAGCTGCAGAAAGTTGAGTTTAGAGGTGCGCTAGAATTCGTTGAGGGCAAAAGTGGAATAAGTGTTTAGTGTTCTGTT
>JAPYZL010000648.1:0-14689 GCA_030522825.1 Platygaster orseoliae | reverse complement strand
AATATTTATTGCTCGGAAGGTAATTGGAATAAATTCATTCTGATTGCACAGAATTAAAGAGGAGATTTTAAACCTCCAGAATCATTCATAATCTGAAATTCGATTTTTTGGACAGTAGGTCCCTTTTCTCAGATCGCGTCACATATAGTAAATGACATTTCTCATAAGGTTTATTTCATCATCATTTTTTATAGGAAAATGATCTCCACAGCAAATGTCAGTCATCACATGTGGATTAGTGTTGTTGATATTTTTGAAAATATCGGATTTGATATTTATCGATATTTTTGCAATATCGATATTGCGTTTTGACACATAAAAAAAAGTTTATCGATAATCCGATATATCGATAATGACTTATTGGTTTCTTGATGTTACAATAATAGCATAATTTGTTAACATTTTTTTCAGATAGCCAATTTTGAAATAGCTTTTTATTGTGAGACTTTAAATTAGAATTTTTTATTAATAATGTTTGATAGAAAATTTAAATTACATACAATATATAACTAAATGTTAAAATTTTTTCAGAAAAATTAGTCAAAAATCTCACTAGGTGGGTACACCCAATTTCTTCTCGAATCATTATACTAAATTGCCATTTTTATTATAAAATTTGTTTTCTAGTATAGTTAGTGATTTCAATCACAAAAATATTTAAATATGTATATAAAAAAAATAATTTTACATTACTGTTACATTACTGATCAGTATCTGCCAGTGATTTTCATATCAAAAAATAATTGTAATGTTACATTACTAAAAAATAAATTACCAGTAATTCAACATCTCTACTGGTAGCAAAAAAAAATGAAATTTCCACAGTAGAGTGAAACTAAATAATGAAGTGTCTCAAAATGTGTAGCGTCCGATGAATTTTTTTTTTTTTTTTATTGAATGTCATAAAAAATTGAAATATTTAATAATTATATAAATATAAAGAATATCCAAGATGTTATGAAATACAAATAATCAATTTAAGATTAAACAATGCGATAACATACAGAATGATTTTAAATTCTGTAAGTTTCTATTTTCATAAAAATTCTTAAAGAAAATATGTACGATTGGTACATTTTTAAGCATCGATATGAAATTTTTGAACAAATCATCAATATTGCAAACGATATCTTAAAGGATGTGACAAGATTGGAGTATTGACAATTCTATGAAGTCAAAATTTGAGTTAACCTACGATATCCAAAAATCAAGAAAATTTCATCAATCACAAAACTTAAAAGTATTTAAAATGTTTGAAAGATTGTTTATGAAGAGAACATTTTTTTCAAAACCGTAAACTTTCCAAAATTCTAAAGTTTTTGATATTAAAAAGCACGAATTTTTGGTAGTAGTTATCAAAAATTCTGATTGATTTTTAGATGTTAATAAAGATGAATATTCTGCAATTTTTTTCCTTAGTAACTGATTTGTATTAAAAATTGCCAAATCTTAATAAAAAAACTCCATTTTTATAAATCGATATTATAAAAACTTTATACAAAATTTTGATTTTTATAAAAAAAGTTTCTTAAAAAATGAAATTTTTATAAAAGTTTTATAAAAATAAAATTTTTTATAAAACTGTTTTTAAAAAATCAATATTTTTTATAAAAACCGTTTTATAAAGCTAAAATTTTTTTATAGTTTAAAAAAAATCACTTTATAAAAAACAGACTTTTTTTATGAAGATTTTTATTAATATCACAATTACTTGGGTTTTTTTTTTTTTTTTTTCACAAGCCATTAACTTTCACAACATATGAAGTACACCATTACACCAAAAACATTTTCGCATTGCAACTGAAATAATTTGTAAACGTTTGCTCTAAGTAATGTCATTTATCTGGAAGATTATTTCAGAAAGAAAGTCATTCTTCTAAATACATGATATTTATTTTCAAACCAAAAGACATAAATTGACACGCAAAAATCGAAAAACTTTTATTTATCGATCAAATTGAAGAAATTAAATGAAGTTTATCGAAGAGAAATTAATTAGGTTTTTTGTCGCGATGTATCATGTGCGAATATTATGAAAATAATTCCATTATTAGGTTACGTTAGCATCGGAAAAATTTGTATTTACCTTCAGATGAAAGCGTACGAACATTGTTTACAAATTGTTCTAATGACGATGCCATTTTTGTTATTGTTTCAGCATCACCAACGATAACGAAAAGCGGAGTCAAGCAATTGTTGAAATTGCGAAATACAGAGAAGTGACAATCAGATCAAAACCAATCAAAATATTGAAATTTTTTAATTGATTATGATTACTCTGATCACTGTGTGCACTGTTTGCATGGGTGTGATATGCGCGTGTGAATACGACATGCGGCCGATATTGGGCCAATATCAGCACGAACTTGTGTAGCGGCAATGGGGAATTCTGGAAAATTATAATTAAAAAATATAATTGTTTGATAATTTCTGGAAAATTATAATTCTAGAAAATGTATAGGTAAACCTGGGGAAACCCCTAGAGTTCAATAATCATAAATCCTAAAAAGAAAAAAAGGAGCAACACTGGGCGCGGCCATATTGTTTTATTGGGAGCGGCCATTTTCAGCGCTCATTTTTGAATTTGAATATTTTGTCGAATGGAATTTCATTGTGTTTTGGTTCATTTCAATAAAATATTTGACTTTTTACGATGAATTTTATAATTTTTAATTATAAGAATTAAAAATAACCTAATAGTTGCTTTTTTTTGGCAAAACACGTGTTTCTAGTTGTCAGCACTTGAACTGACTTGATCAGCTGTGAATAGTCAGCAATTATAATTATCAACTTATCAGCAATAGTCAACAATGTTGTGCAGTCGTATGCTACGTTAAATATTGTACTGTTCAAACTAAATGTTTATAAAACCAATAATAGCCGGAATTTAAAAACTGCAAAGTTTTCATAAATCTTTTGCTGAGTAATAGTCACGGTACTTGGAGTTGAAAAGCCCCGAACATGGCTAATTTTTCGAGATTCCACAAAATCGTCGCCTCAGGAGTTGGATTAATCGGAGGGACCATTTACTTTTATGATCAAATTTATGGCTCGAGCGCTCTTCCCAAAGTTTTCAATTCCTGGACGACCAATGTTACACCTTCCGTCCTCTGGGACTACAACTGGGACAAGTGGGTTTTAGATTGTTTTTGTAAATTATTTTTATTCAAAAACTTATTTTTTAAAAAGAAATTTCAAGTGTAGTCGGATAAAATATTGTTTCAATATATGAATGGAGTTCAATATACATTGTTTTTACTTATTTCAAGTAATACTATTTTATCATTATATGTGACACAATTTGAGAAAAGATACCTTAGGGTACCGATCGTTTAGGCACATTATCTGTCTTGAAGGCATTGGAAAGTACGCCTAAACGATTTGTACCCTAAGGTATCTTTTCTCAAATCGCGGCGCATACATATGATTTTGATGTATTATTTTATTATTTTTTATTTGTTTTACTATATAACCTTGTATGAAAAATTATTGATAAGCATAATTTTCAAAGTAATAAAAAGAGAAAATGAAGTAGAATACATAAGAAAATATACAATGGTGAGATAGACTTTTCACAGTAATGCATTTTTATTGCACGTTGTATTTTTATAATATTGGAAATAATTGAAAGCAATAGTTCCTGCTTCATTGAATAGCTCCAAAATGCTCAACTTTCTAGTTCCAGTTTTTTCACATTTTCAACAATACTGCATTTAGGATTTCAATAAAAATTTTATCGTTTGCATATAATAACTTTCTTTGTGAAACACTTGAATCAGAATCAATTTTTACAATACCGTTTTTGAGAAAAAAATAATAATGCTACAAATTTTACACTTTCTGCATAAAATCAAGAAATTTGGAAACAGTGTAGTCTGCCTGTGCACATCAGCACACACAAACACACACAAGTGCACGACTATGCAATGTTGCCACTACTGAAAACAATGCCGTGATCTGAAAGTAGCTGCAACTAATTTCCATTGCAGCTACATTCATTAATAGAGGCAATGCCTTAAGACTCACCTTTTTTTCTAGAAGTCAACATCCGATAAACGTAACGATGAATGAAAAAATGGACATGGTTAATTGTAGTTTTTATCTGTTGTAGAAGAGACCCAAAAAGTTTGGTGAAACCTAGGAAGATACATACAGAAGTTGACGAGAATAACAATAAAGAGGAGCTGGAAGCGAAAAAACCAAAAGCAGTGCGCCACTTGCTTCTTATTCGTCATGGACAATACAACACTGCTGGTTTGGATGATACTAGCCGATATCTGACTGACCTTGGTAAAAGAAACAACTTATAATTATCGTACTTTTTTTCAGTTGGATGAAAAACTCAATTCTTATGGTTTCCAAAATTGTTATTATTTGTAGGTAAAAAACAAGCAGCATTAACAGGTGAAAGACTGGCAGCCTTAGGTCTTCCTTATACACAAATAGTTCGATCGACAATGCTCAGAGCCCAGGAGACTTCAAAAATCATTGAAAAATACCTGCCTAGCGTGCCTGTCAAAGATGATTCTTTACTAACCGAGGGTGCTCCCATTCCCCCAGAGCCGCCTATTGGTCATTGGAAATCTGAAACCTATGTAAATAATTATAATTATCATTTTCAATCAATGAAACTTTCATCATGGTCCTTTACAAATAATGTTGCATTTCTAGTTTTTTCAAGACGGTCCTAGAATAGAAGCAGCATTCCGAAAATATTTTCATCGATCGAGCCCTAGCCAAGAAAAAGACTCTTACAGTATTATCGTTTGCCATGCCAATGTCATAAGATACTTCGTTTGTAGGTGAGTTTCAACTGTAAAAATCTAATAGATATTGCATTGATTTATGTCGTATATTGTTTATTTCAATGCTTACTTTTTGCAGAGCGTTGCAGTTTCCTCCAGAAGCGTGGATCCGTATTTCACTCAACCACGCGAGCATTACTTGGATTAGTATTTTGCCAAATGGAAGAGTAACTATACGTTGCCTTGGCGATACCGGGCATATGGGACCAAAATTTATTTCTGCCGCAAATTAATCATTGTCGATTACAATATCATGAATGTTGTCTATAGCTTTTTTTACATAAAAGAGTGCTTATTTGCTAATAAAACGTTCCTATGACTTTATTCTGGCTTTTATTTTCATCAACTTCTTCAATTCCGATCCTCAGAGCAAATTTTCTTTTTTTGAATGAAAAAATGAACTATTATGCTGAACGATGTAGTTTATTATAGTAAAAGCTTTCGGTCACCAAATTGTGACCCTCTTCAGGTAAAACCATTATATCCAGCATCATCAATTTCCAAAAAAATTCTCCAAACAGCAAAATCACATCAAAGCCAACTGTTTCCGATGAAATCAAGTGACGTTTTTGAGTGGCTGCTCTCGGAGCATTTTTCCGTGTGTGAGAAAGAGACAAAAGTGTTAGAAAGCAATCCAGAGGACTATCTATCTCTTTTCCACCAACGAAAGAATCTGCTCTGGCTCTTGGACATAGAGCGAATGGAAAAGCAACTTTCACTTGATTTCGATTGTAACGAGATTTTGGAGCATTCGCGAATGTGTCTCTCGTCCCTTCGCCACGGGATCGAAAAATCTGTCTCGATTACTTCACAGAAAAGTAAATCTTAACAAAACCTATACTTACTCTAACCAACTGATTCAGGATTCAGGGATTGTATTTTTCGATCGTTGGGTTTTTCGATTTTTCTATTTCGGTTTTGGAACCTTTGTCTGTGGCAAACGATTTCCGCGTTTTCTATTGTGAAATAAGGGGAGGTTCTTTGTGAGCTTGGAAATCGAGATTTTCGTGTTTTTCCGTATCTTGAAATGAAAAACATAAAAATAACCAAAATATGACTCATAGACTTTCAAACGAAGTGATAAAAAAAATCACTTCGTTACACGATACAGTTTGCTATAAGATAAAAAAAGAGATAGACAGTGCTCGGATCGATTGCAGAGCACTTCTGTCTCTGTCTAACATACGGAAAAATGCTCCGAAAACGCCAAAGGGGGGGTAAGAGTCAATTTCGTCATTTTAGATATACATAATACAAAAAAATTATAAAAGGGGAAAAATAATATAACTTGTAATCATGTCATCACTTTAATTCATACACATCATTTACAAATTCAAGAGGTGCATATTCTTATAGTATGTATATGTATATTATTCGTACATTCATCATTGTATAACAATCGAGGCTCGTGAGAAAGTCTTTTTCTCTTTACAGTATGTAGTTATGCTTCCTGTACAATGATCAAGTCGTCTTGATTCAAGTTTTGACTCGACAGGATACTTGCCTGCGACTTGAAATAAAAATACCACTTTTTAAGGCTCTGTGAAATCCTTACAGATTCTCGACCTTGAATTCGTCACATAATTTAATCAACCCAAATTGAAAAAATAATAATTATTTGGATTTGTTAATTATTTAAAAAATTTTTAAATCAAAAAATTTAATCAACCCAAATTCAAAAGGCTCGATGGTTTTTCAAGTTAAAAATTATAGGCTTCCAAATTTAGGATTGATCGATTTCGTAATTTGTTTTTTAATCAATTACAATTTAATTTGATAAATTGTTAGAAAACAAAAATTTTTTCCAGCAGTAGAAAAACATTGTTGAAAAAGTTGAAATAAAAAATTTTATTTCTCAAAAAGGTACACCAGAATCCATAGATTTTTCAAATACCCGAAACGTTTGTAGCATCGCAGGAATCAATGTAAAAAGTGTGTATTTTTAGAGGTGTTAACCAGGAATCAACGCTTCACTGAAAGCAACTTTTTTTATAAAAATGGTGAAAATGCGGCAGTTATTTGTTTGGCAGGCTAGAATGCAAGTATCCTGACACTAATTTACACAAATAAAAAAAATTCGTCGTATGGTTAGCTCAACTTTGTCATATGGTAATATATAGCGATAAATGTTGTTGAATGATAGTTATGACACAAGCTACCCACGAGGAATGTGTAGACGTGGTGAAAAGTTGGAAAATGTAACGCACATCACTCCTTTCAATTAATTTGACTATACTTTATTTGGTTTTCTTCTCCGTGGCCCTTCTGTTTGTTGGACTAGCGGCACTTGCTGCAAGCCAAAATATCAATTATTATTGTGAGTTTTCGAAACACCTATTTTGACGCAACGAAAGTTTACGGTCCGAGTCGAAGCCAAGGATTGCAATCGTTCCGTCAAACAAGGCAAGAATTGACAATAACATTTTATATTATATTCCTAACCTTTATATTATATACTTTTATATTATATACCTAACCTAACATAACCTAACGAAAATTCATACTTTTTCATCCTTGGAAGGCGCTGTCGTAGCGCTGGCTTTTTCTTCTTCATTTTCCTCTAATTTTTCTTCCTCGTTCTCATTCTCATCGTCATTTTCTTCATCTTCCTCTTCATTATCTAGATCTTCTTGTTCTAAATTCTCTTTTTCTTCGCAAGATTTATCTTGCTTCCCAACATCATCATCATCATCATCTTTTTTGCTTGGTTCAGTGTTGTCATTTTCCTGAGAGAGCAAAGTTTGCTCTTCTTCTTTCGCCAATTCCTTGTCCTGTAAAGAATTTTAATTCAGTTTGCTAGTTATCATCAGCTCTTACTTCCAACCAAACAAAAAAATTCATCATTTTTTTATATTTTACGTATTATTTTGTTACACTACACGAGCAATAATGATAAATCAAAGTTACTCACAAAGCAGCAGCAATAAAATAGTAAAAGTACGGGTACAGCAAGCGCGATGATGTAAATTGCCCACATCCAAGGCCGCTCTGCTGTGAATTGTGCGATAGTGTACCACAAATTCCACTACATGAAACAATGCATAAAAAAATATACAACTAATGGGCAATACGTTACAACAAAAATATATCTTGTAATATTTCAAATGTAAAGCTTTTTTGGGAAATATGTTCCATGTTTTTAAAATTTTTTAATTTCACATTTCGGTTCATTTGAAAATATTCTGTTTCAGTATTTTTCACTTTCATGATGCATTTTCAAAATATTTCCATTTTGAAATTTTATTTTTCTCTTTATTCAAAATTACAAACAAAAAATTGTTTTACCAATTTTTTTTTTGAATAAGTGAGGGTTAAGGGGAAGAATACAACTGTAAAAACTACAGTAAAACCTACTTTAGAGAATATCTAACGTAATCTTTTATGAATAAATCATTCCATTAACTTTAGTTTTAATTTTTGTAACAAGTATAATTTTTTTATGAACGATAAATTGAAAATCGTTAGACATCTCATATTAACTAGCTTAGTTTTGGGACAATGAATTGAATTTTACTTTACTTTAAGGCTAATGCTTGTAAAAGCGCTTTTACCAAATTTGGAAAGATTTTTCAAGTACCTCTTTCAGGCGCTTGAATAGATAGTAAATGTATAAACCAATGGGGACCGAAACGTAGATAAAATAAAGAACCCACCATCCGGGCTTATGATTCAAATAAATCATGAATCGACCCCACAAAGATTCCTGAATCACGATAAAACAGATTTACTTTCCGACTCAATCGGGGTTGTATAAGAAACTATTAACATACTTTATTAGATCACCACTTATAGGGACTTTTAACCAGAGCTTTTCAGTATAAAAAAAAATTATTCAAGTTTTCAAAATTTGTTATTTCCAGAATCGATTTATTGTTTCTGTAAAAAGAGATTACTTTAGATGATTCAAGTCATTGTGAAGCCATATCAAAAATCACATTTTCAAGTTTCTGGAATTTAAAAGTTTAAATTTAGATAATTCGAAACCTAATTATGCAATTGGCATTTTTGCAGTTTTGAATAATTTTAAATTTGAATTATATCTTATTTATATCTAATTTAAATTATAAAATTTAAATTAGTTTTGAATTATTTTAAATAATTTAGTAGCAACTCACGTTTTCTCTGGCGATTCGTTTTTGGCGAAGCTCAAAGGAATCTTCTGCCCATTTTTTGGCTACAGCTTCGTCATCGGTGATTATAATGTTGTCGAAGTAAATGTTGGGCGACATAGACCAAAGTTCAAATCCAACTGCATGCTAAAATAGGATGAAAAAATTTCAATTCGTATGATCCTAGATTGAAATTTACGAATTAGAAAACAATAATATTATCAATTCTTTAGAAATCAAAGTAATTATAAATGAAATCGGAATTGAAAACGCAATTCAGGAATATTTATAAAATATTTTTTTCAACATCCATTGCATCAAAAAATAGGTACCCTTTATCAGTTTGGTAGATGAAAATATAAAATTATCACATCATTAATTTCATAAGAATTTTTTATTAATTGAAAATAATTACAAGGGTAATAAAAACCCAGAAAGTTTTAATTATAAATAATTAGGAAGAAAATTCACTTTGTTGTGAATTCTGCCTTTAATGATAAAAATGAAAAAATAAAATTGGTGAAACAAGATAAGGGTACCTTTTGTTGAAAACATAAACATGAAATTAAGAAGATGTTTGACAAAAAGAATAAAATAATAATAAACCATCAAGGAAATAAAATAATCAGTTAATTGCTAGAAATTATCAAGGATTTAATTGGATTGTGAATGATAAAATCAAAAAAACAAAAGAAAGAAAAAAAAGAAAAAAAATAAATTAGGTATGAGACCACAATGATGCTCATCACAAGTTAACGATTTTTTCACAATAATTTCTCTTATTTTATTTTGCTTTCGCAGAGTTTCTCATTATTTTTCATGGTTGTTTTTAATTTTATTTGACCAAAAAAATATTAATAAAAATTTTCAATATATATCAATATGTATTTTTATTGAAAATTTTTTTTTTTCATAGTGATTAAAAAAAAAAGATCGAAATTTACGGAAATTCTAAGAATTTATGAAGTTCTAAAAAATTAAGACAGGAATTCATGAAAATACCTAAAAATCTTTTGAGTCATAAAATTTCTGAAAATACTGAATTCAATAAAAGAAAGTGTTTTTGAAAAATCTGCACAAATGACAACAATGTTTAAAAATACTAGAAAAAGATAAGCAATCTTATTATAAATACGGAAAAAAATGTAAGGAATACATAAAATACTTCAAATTAACGTTAACTGAATTATCCACGAAATCTATGGAATTATCAAAAATCTATCGATGTATATGCATTTTAGAGCATTGAATTTTCAAAATTGAAATATATGAAAATCTGCGAAAATACTATAAAATCCTACTGAATTTCGTAAATTTTGAAAAAATACGACAAATGCCGGAATTCTTTATATGAGGAAAATTTTCTTGACAATATTATTTTATGAAAAAAAGACGAAAATGGTGATAAAAAAAGTATGCATTAAAATAACAATACTGAATCATAAAATGTGTAAAATTCAAATTAAGTACAGAATTTTTAGTTTTTTTAATTGAAAATAACAATTATTCTAACTTGAAAGGAATTTTTATTGAAACTAAATTTAAAGCCAAACATTCCCTATAAGAAAACGTGGTAAAAAAATTTTTTTCTCATAGTGATTAAAAAAAAAGATCGAAATTTATGGAAATTCTAAGAATCTATTAACTTTGAAATTTGAAAATGAAGTTCTAAAACATCAAGACAGGAATTCATGAGAATACCAAAAAATCTTTCAAGTCATAAAATTTCTGAAAAATACTGAGTTCAATAAAAGAGTTGCGTTTTTGAAAAACCTGCACAAATGACATCAATGTTTAAAAATACTAGAAAAAGATAAACAATCTTATTATAAATACTGAAAAAAAAAGGAAAAAATTTGATACTTCAAATTAACGTAGACCGAATTATCCCAGAAATCTATGAAAATATTAAAAATCTCTTGATATATGCATTTTAAAGCATTGAATTTCAAAAATTAGTATATATAAAAATCTACGAAAATACTTTAGGTCTAGAAAAATAATATAAAATCCTACTGAATTTCGTAAATTTTGAAAAAATACGACAAATGCCATATTTCTTTATATGAAGGAAATTTTCTAGACAATATTATTTCACGAAAAATAGACGAAAATGAAAAAAAATGTATAAAAATAATACTACTCAGTAAAATCGCTTAAATTCAAGTTAAGTCTAAAATTTTTAGTTTTTCTAACGCAAAATAACAATTATCCTAATTTCAGAAGAATTTTTTCTGAAATAAATGTTTTACTGTAACACAATATATAGCGAAACATTTTTAAAGCAATAAAAATAATAAATAAAGCTTATAATGATAAAAAATAAATAATATAGCCAACTAGCAATTTTCAATATTATAGCATCAAATACTTAAACTCTGTATACTATGATTTTCTCAAAAATCTTAAAAAAGTTGTATAGAAATCCATAAAAAAAGCAGAAAATCCATTAAGTTGTGAAAAAGCACTAAAAACATGATAAAAAAAGTCTTAAACTCAGTTCTTTGAAAATCACAAAAATCAAATTTCATTACACTTATTACCAACATAAGAAAATATGCAACTCTGGTTTCCAAAAAAATTGTAAAATCTTGAAGGCAATACGTCTATATTTTTTTGAAACTCCCCCCCCCCCGAAATTTTTTTCTGCCTACGCCTCTGAATAAAATGATAGTAAGACAAAAGAAAACACAACTTACAATGGGCGCCATTCGGAAGGGATGTTGATCGTTGAAATAATCTGGATTGTGAATGAGCTTCGGCCTCCACTTGCCTTTGTAATTGGGATTGCTGATGAGAGGGGGAAGCCACTTGCCCTTGTAACGTGGGTTGTTCTTCAGTTTTTTCTTGTACGGCCCACAACCGGAGACTTTGGCACATTCAGGATTCGGTATTTCCGGGGCTTCCCATTCTCCATCCATTTCGAGATCCCAGTCTTCAGGCTTGAGTGATTCAGGGTTCGGAATCATCGCGGGCTCAGCTTCCAGCCAATCTTCCGGCATGACATCGTCTTCATCGACAATTTGAACAGGCGCGTCTTCGTCCCAATCTTCTGGTTTTACCGCGCTCGGGTCCGGTATTTTTTCCCTCTCATCCCAGTCTGCTGGTTTTTTATCTTCGGGATCCTCAATTTCCAGCGGAGGGTTCACAGGTGGTACAAAGTCATCTAATAACGAGCCTTCGTTCACAACTTTGTTGTCCACCTTTATTTCGAATGTATTGTCAGGCCGAACAATTAGCGTGAACAAATGCGCTTGCTTGTCCTTGAAGATTTCTTCTAGTTTATCCTTGGGCTTCTTGCAATGTTTTTCTTCTATCGAGTTGTTGAGAGGGTTTTTGTGACGGAAGATGAAATGAAGCTGAAAAAATATTCAGAAAATTCTATGTAAAAAGTCTGAACTGTTTTTGAGTAGCACAAGGTAAAATGCAAATTTGAATTAATTTTATTATTATTAATCATATTTATTATGCTACACACATGTACACTTATTAATTAGAATTAACTAAAAATTCACACCTTTGTATCCGTTCCACATTTGTCAGGACCAAACATTATCGAGTACGGAGTCTTATCATGGAAAGTCTCAAGATTCTGATCTTGCGGAGAAAGGGAAAGAAGTTTCAAATATGCGCCCCCACATTCTTGGTCATCTTGAAAAATTACTTCGTATTGAACAATAAGTGGTTTTCTTTCAAAATAGAAAGGTTTGTTTAATTTTCTAGCTATGGCAGCATGTCGAGCTTTGCTTTTCAATACCAGGCCCAAGTTTTCATTTTCGGCATTTTTCCTTGGCTGTTCAATTGACCACACTCCTTTAAAGTAAAAAAATACATATTTTACATTAATACCATTTGCTATTTTGAATCAATTGATATTTTATGGATCAATTTCTTGAAACAATGTAATTGATCCCATAATTATTTAAGGATATTCTTCCACAAAATTCGTTTTGAATGTTTATCGTAAAAAAATGTAAATAAAATTTTCCCACTCTATAGGAACCCCGTGAATTAATGTTCATAGTTTTTAACGTTGACAAATCACACAAACATTTTTTATAGAGATATACCAAAAATAATGTAAAACCTTCAAAAAACAAATTCGACGAAGCCCCTAAGAAGTAAACTTGTAAAAATTCAAGAATACAAAAATTCTGAGAATTCTGATTTCAATTCTGAAATTTCAATTTTAAATTCAGAAATTCTGATTTAAATTCTAAAGTTTGAATTCTGAGTTCAAAAATTCTGATTCAAATCCTGAAATTTAAATTCTAAATTCAAAAACTCTTATACAAATTTTAAAATTTTAATTCTAGATTCAAAAACTCTTATTCAAATTCTGAAATTTGAATTCTAGATTCAAAAATTCTGATTTCAAATCTAAATTCGAAAATTCACTGAAAAAAATTCAAGAATTCACTGAAAAAATGAAAAAAATTTCACAGAACTCTGAAATTGAAAGAATTCACTGTAAAACTTCACTGAATTCTGAAAATTCTTATTTATATTCGTAAATTTGAATTATGAATTCAAGAATTCATTGAATTCAGTAAAAAAAATGCAAGAATTCAAAAATTCTGATTCCAATTCTGAAATTTGAATTCTAAATTCAAAAACTCTGAATTAAATTCTGAAATTTAAATTTTAGATTCAAAAATTCTGATTTAAATACTAAATTCAAAGATTCACTGAAAAAAATTCAAGAATTCACTGAAAGAAAGAACTAATTGAAAGAATTCACTGTGAAATTTCACTGAATTCTAAAAATTCTGATTCATATTCTTGAATTTGAATTATGAATTCAAGAATTCACTGAATTCAGTAAAAAAATTCAAGAATTCAAAAATTCTGATTCAAATTCTGAAATTTAAATTCTGAATTCAGAATTTCTGATTTACATTCTAAAGTTTGAATTCTGAGTTCAAAAATTTTAATTCAAATTCTGAAATTTAAATTCTGAATTCAAAAACTCTTATTCAAATTCTAAAATTTTAGTTCTAGATTCAAAAACTCTTATTCAAATTCTGAAATTTAAATTCTAATTTCAAAAATTCTGAATTAAATTCTTAAATTTCAATTCTAGGTTCAAAAATTCTGATTAAAATTATAAATTTGAAAATTCACTGAAAGAAAGAACTCACTGTGAAACTTCACTGGACTCTGAACATTCTGATTCATATTCTTAAATTTCAATTATGAATTCAAGAATTCACTGAATTCATTGAAAAAATTCAAGAATTCGAAAATTCTGACAATTCTGATTCAAATTCTGCAATTTTAATTCTAAATTCAGAAACTCTGATTCAAATTCAAGTTTGAATTCTAAACTCAAAAATTAAGATTCAATTTTGAAAATAATAATTCAAATCTCAGAAAAAAAATTCTCAGGCGATTTTTGAACGTTTTAAACTTGGTCAACATGTGAATTATAATTTTGAACTTTCCAAAAAGACTGACATTCTGAAAATACACTAAATTTTTTAGAAATTCAAATATCAAGCAATTTTTGAAATTGTAGAAATGTAATAGATAATGAAAATTCGAAAAGTTGTCAGAGATTTGAAAATTTCAGAGATTGCAAGAATTTCAATATTGTTAAAAATAACTCATTTTTATGCGTAGTAACATGCAAATCAGTTAGTACTTTCGTTTCTGCTAGGTGGCTACACCAAATTTTTCTCAAACTTTCTTTCGATTTAATAATATATATTATATATATATATATATATATACATATATATATATATATATATATATATATATATATTTTTTTCT
>JAPYZL010000640.1:0-23525 GCA_030522825.1 Platygaster orseoliae | reverse complement strand
GCTCGAAAGGTAATTGGAATAAATTCATTCTGATTGCACAGAATTAAAGAGGAGATTTTAAACCTTCAGAATCATTCATAATCCGAAAATCGATTTTTCGGACAGTAGGTCCCTTTTCTCAGATCGCGTCACATATTTTAATAGATTTTTTACATCATTTTTCGAATTTTTTATTCATCACATGATATTTGTGAAAATAAACATAATAAACGTGAAAACCATAAACAATTATTCTAAAGTGGCAAAATTGTTACAGATCATGTTATAGTTATGAGGCAAGGAGGATTTCCAATCGCTATCAACACAAGCAATGAAACGAAAACTGAGAAAAAAGTGTTTCTAGAAGATATGGTTTTCCCAACTGGTAGTCAAGTGTAAGTTGAACACGTCATTTTACTTTTTTGCAATCACCAATTTAAAAAAAAAATTCGACATGTTGAGTAATGATGATTGATTCATCGTTTCAGGATAATAGTAATCGATCTGCCGAAATTCGCGTATCCGTTCAACACGCGCAGATTGAAAGGCCATTGGTCGAGTACGTTGAAATCTTTGCAAGTTCTGCTGTATCCTGTGGTACCCGTGTGTTCGGCTTTCTGGGAAGAAATGCCGGATAAGGAAAAAATTCCCTACCTCATGCAGGCCATTAAATTAAAGTGCGAAGAAATCACACCTTTCGCTGAAATATGAACAATCGCAATTCTGTAAGAAATACAACAGATTTTATATTCAAATTTTAGCATTTTTTCCATTAAAAAACCCAAATCAAACAATATTTTTATTCCCATAAAGGCTATTTATTCGAAAATATGCGGTACATGTTGTTCCATTTATTTTATGATATAATCATTCCATAAGAAAATAAAAAACTGTATATTCAAAAATTATTCACCAATGATATCCAATGTTGTAATGTTTTACATTCAAATACTTTCGATTGAGCAACGCGCTTAATTGTTGTTGGAATTTCTCGAGTTTTTAGAATTTCACATACGTCATTATTATTATTATTACAACTATCTAGCGTACAAAGTAATCGTGGGTAAATGCAAAACGTCGATACAAAAATACGCTTTCCATTTTCAACCTGCACAATAATAACAATTACAATATCGAAGACTTGATATTATTATCATTATTATCGTTGATAATATCAATTTCGCTTGTTGTAAAATATTATGAATTTGACTCATACAACAATGCTCCTCCATTATGAATTTTATACATCCTATAAAAAACCTTACTACCCTCGTAGGTACAATATTCCTAGAAAAATTCATTATTATTATTTCGTTCAACATCTCAAAATGTATCAAGGCATTTTCCGGTTCGAAAGATATCACGAAATATTTCAATTGAGCATTTTCACATTTTTGTTCTCCAAGGTCAAAGGAAGTAGTAGTCCTCCATTATAACAAGTTTTTCAAAAAAAGGTTCTCAAAATGAAAACCGCGCTGATTGTCGTCATTAACTGTACATTACTACAAAATCTATTGCCTACGCCGACCTTGGATAATAGTATAAGAATCAACTTGCAAAAGTTGGGCGATACACCAGGCAGTAGTATAAATATTCGCGTACAAATCAAATAAGGAAAGTTAAACCGCGAAATCTAAATATTTCGCTTAGAAATTGGTAATGGAACGTCATCGAATTCAACCCAGCAGTTCACAGTCGAGAGGAATCTTCATAATAAGGCATTACCTCCACCAATGAATGTAGCTGCTGCAATGGAAATTATCGGCAGCTACTTTCAGACCATTGCGTTATTTTCAGTAGTGGCAACATCGCATTGTGCATTATTTCAGGCAGACTACACTGTTGCCAAGTTTCTTGATTCATTGCAGATTAATTTTATTTCATTAAATTAAAAAATGAAATTGTAACAAGTTGTAATTTTTCCAGTGTAATATAAGGATGCTACTAGCTTTCGATACAACTTTTTTTTTCATGAAAATCTTAGAGAGGATTCCAATTATGGAGGTAACACCTTAAAAAAAGAGAAAAAAAAAGCTTATAGTCGCTGGGTTGACAATTTTTCAAAGAGCACCTATCAAAAAAATCCTACATCTAATACAGGCTTTCAAGGTCAAGCAATTCCTTGGTGAATACATTTTTTCCACGAGCTGGATTTATAGAAAATATCAATTGTTATTCGTGTCAACTTGATAAAATTACCAAGTCCAACGTTTTGAATTCATATCAGAATTTCTGAGGATCATCCTATAATAAGGTATTCTCTGACGCTCTTCAAAAGCCTTAATAAGAATGTAACTTTTACAGTACATTTTTGGGGTATTTTTGTGCAAAAAAAACCCGTATGAGAATTCGCTTGAAATGAGACATTAAACGATTTTGAAATTTTGAGATTTCTAAAATAGAGTTTATGACAATCTAACAAATTTGAAAAATTTTGCATTTCAGAAACTTTCACATTCGATTTTCCTCAATTTCAAATTTCTAGTGAATTTATATAATTTTCTCCAATTTTTAATTATGAATTCATTTTTAATTTTAATTTTTTTAATTTTGAATTGCGAAAAAAAATTCAGAATTCAGAATAAAAACTTGTGAAATACTTGGATTTTAAAACTTTCAAATGTTACATTTCGAATTTTTGATGAATTTTTAATTTCCAATTAAAAATATTAAAATAAAATCTTAGGAAATTGTAGAAATTTTCTAACTTGTCTTGTAAATTCGACTTTTGTGATTTTATTTTGCTGTTTGAACAGTTTATGTGTGTTTTTTGCACAAAACACCCAAAGATATGATAATTTCAACAAGTATAATATAACGAATTACTCTAGATTAATTGAATTCAATGCTTTAGTATTAAAAATTTGAATATTTCTAGTATATTTCTAGTATATTTATAAAATTCGATCTTATTCTCTACTTTTTTATCTATTTCTAGTATTTTTCATTTTTTCACGTTGTATCACATTTTGTAAAAAACTACTTAGATTCTTGGAATTTGACGTAAAACGAAAACTTTCACAACTTTTTTTTCTGCCACTTACCATCTAGTTTGGCGTGTAAATTAAAAATTCTAAATACAAATCAATCAAGCCAGCAAAAATTCCCCAACAATCTCAAAGAAAAAATGCGATTCACCAAAAAAAAAAAAAAAACTGTTAAATCTTCACTCTCAATATTGATCTTCCGGAATCTCTATCTCTTGCCGCATTTCCTCAACTTGATCGACCACCCCATTAACCTCTTCGTCGTCTTCTTCTTCTTCAACTTGCCCCACGTAAACGTCGCCCGCTCGGTAAACCTCTTCTTCTGCCATCTCATCGACCTGATCAATCTCGTTGTTGTCTTCGCCTGCATCCTTCTCCGAGTCGACCTTCTTGTTGGAATCGGGGAAATGTCGTTTCCTGTGAACCTTCATGTTGTCCCTGCGATTGAACTTTTTGCCGCACTCGGGGCAGACGTGGGTCTTCTCGCCGTGGACGTGGCGATGGGCGGCCAAGTGACTCGCCTGGGCGAAGCTCGCGCCGCACGTCTGGCAAACGTGCTTCCTCAGTCCCTGGTGCTTGAGGACGTGCTCGTTGAGGAAGGCCTTGGAAGCGTAGCGATTGTTGCAAATGTTGCAGGCGTAGGGCTTGGGGTTGGTGTGCTGGAGCATGTGAGCCTTGAACTTGGAAGACACCTTGAAAGTCTTGCTGCAGACCTCGCAAGTGAAGGTCGTCATGTGGCGCGTCTTGATGTGCTCGTTGAGCACGGCGAGGCTCGAGTAGAGATTGTAGCAAAAGTGACAGCGGAAGTTGCGCTTGCTCTTCATGTGGACGCTGCCGATGTGGCTAAGGAGGCGCGTGCGGAACGGGAAGACCTTGCCGCAGTACTCGCACGCGAGATTCTGCGGCGGCAGGTGTCCCTTTACGTGCATCTGCAGCGACACCTTGTGGTGGTAGCTCTGGTCGCAGTCCGAGCACTGGTACGGCTTGATGCCCTTGTGCACGTTGGTGTGCTCCGCGAGGTCGAACTTGGAGCGGAAGCGCTTGGGGCACTTGGGGCAGACGATGGGCCGGGGGTTCGTGTGCGAGCACCGAATGTGCTTCATCACGTCCGACTTGCACACGAAGCGCGCCTGGCAAATGATGCACGTGAACTGCTTTATCCCCAGGTGCGTCTTGACATGGACCGTGCACTTGTCGCGTCGCTCGTACACCTTGCGACACAGCCTGCACGCGTAGCTCGTTTGATTGTTGACCAGCATGTGCTCCACGTTGTCGTCCACGTGAATCTCCTCCCCGTCCATCATGAACAGCTCCTCCGGGTTCTGCAGCAACAGATCCTTCTCCGTGATGCTCTTGGGTTGTTTGCTGCTCGCGCGGCTGCTGCTGCTGCTGCTGCTACTTGTTGCTGTTTCTTTCGACGCGTTCACAATGCTGTTGACTATGCTGTTGATCTCGACGTTGTTCTGGCCTTTCAGCAGGCTCACGATCTGTCTGTCGACCAGGCAATTCCCTTGATCCGGAAACACTTGGGCCTGTATCATGATGGGTTCCGCGTTCTCCTGCTTCTTGCACAGTTCCACTATGAAGCTGATGTCCTCCAAGTCACTGGCCCCCCCGGCGGCGGCGGTGGCGGCGGCGGTGGTGGCCTCTTTCACCGACACGTCGATGCCCTTGGTGTTGTTGAGCGCCGACAGTATCTTGTTCAGCAGAGACGTGGGAAACTGAATGATGCTCCCCGCATCGTCCTTGGTCTCCTGGCTCGCAGCGTTCGGAAGAATCGCATCCTCGGAAGACGCGTGACCTTGGCTCCTCAGTCTCTTGGCTATCGAGACGACCCTCGATTTCTCACTATTGCTGCTGTCCTGTCGGCATCTCCGATTATTTCTCGGGCTTGCCACGTTTTCCTTTTCGTTTTCCGTCAGCGACGTTTGCTTGTCCTTGGAGTTTCGCGGCAAACTCTGACGATTCTGAACCTTCAATACTTTCGCCTTGATCCCGCGCGAGACTCGCTTTCGCGCCGGAGTAGTTTTCGAGGGCTCTTCCACGCTGTTCAGGTTTTTGTCACTCGCGTTGTTGTTGTTGCTTTCCGCGCCCATTTCTTCCGTCACGCATATCGCTGACGTTCCGGGAACGCAGTTGCTGCTGACGGGAGCCTCTTGTTGCTCTTCCAACGGGGCTTGCTGCTGCTGCTCTTCCAAAGGCGCCTGCTGCTGTTGGTGCTTTTCCGGTGGCGCCAGTTCCATTTTTTCCGCTTCTTCCTAAACAATTCATTGTAAACGTTAGAAAAAACAAATCAACACTGAAAATGAAATATGAAAATGCAACTCACAACATTAGAAGGAGCGGGCAGGCTGTATCTATTGCGCAGGAGATTTTGGGTACGGATGCATTCATCTTGAAAATCGCAAACAAATTCGAGCTTGCCCACGCACTGAACGCAGATGACTTTTGGTAAGGCGTCGCTTTCGTCTATCTGTAATGAGAGTTTTATTTGGTTAAAAATAAACCAAAAGAATTTATTTATTCATTAAAATGTGTCGTTCCAAAACTGCGATAAATTAATTTATTGAATTTGCAAGAGAGCTTAATATATTATTTTCAATACAAGAAGAAAAAAAAATCACGAGTTTCCTTTAATGAAATTTCATGAAAAATGAGTTGTATTAAAAAATAGGATTTACATTTTAAAACAAGACAAGCACGTTTTTTGTTTATGCTATGCTTTTTGTTTTCATTCCTTTTTTTACTTTACAAAATTGAAAATCAGTACTGTCATTACTGGATTATCTCAAAACCAATCCTCCAAATTTAGTTACATCTTTTTAATTAATTAACAAGAGAGCATAATGTACTATTTCCAATAAATGCAGAAAAAAATCTAGAGTTTCCTCACAATAAGATGTCACGAAAAATATAGTATTTCCATTTGAAATCAGAACGTAAGAATTTTTTTTAAACGTTAAACTTTTTGTTTCAGTTCATTTTTCTATTCCGCATAGTTGAAAATATTGAAATTTTTCAAACATGGACAAATTTTTTGATCAAGTTACTAAACATGAATTAAATTCAAATTTTATTAAGATTCCAGCCACAACTTTAATGCAATAATAACACAATACTATTTTTTTCTTATTACAAATTATAACTGCTCAAAATTAATAGTTGATTCTATTGGATACAGATTTACTATACCTACGAATTCATCTTATGTAAAAAAAAATTATTATTTTGAAGAATCCATAAGATATAGATTACAGGTCTTTTTGAATTAAAATTTTTTATTAATTAATATTTTAACCGTTAAGCGCACCTCTGGGGTCCAAAAGACCCCAGCTCTTAATTTTTCAAATTTCGAGTACATAAACTTTTAAATTCCAACAAGTGCGCGTTGTCTATTAGAAGGTTAGTCACTCTCTTTTCCTTTCATGCCTAATTCAGATGTCTCGAAGGGCCAGTGTGACTGTTAAGCAGATCAGAAACACAAGTGGCGTCCGTAAGACCGGTAAGACCCCAAAGTGTAGTGAACGGAATTTTTCGTGTAATTTTGCAAATTTTCATCTGCCTGATTGCATTACAAACAAAAGCAGAAGTGATGCAAGACATACTACGGAAATACCGATTTTTTCTATTTATAATTTTTTTACACATATCAGATGGCGCACGAATTACAAAATAAAAAAACTAAAGCAGGCTGCGCAGCCTGCAGAGAGGCTTGCGGATCATGTGACTTGACCATTTGCTCAAACTGCTCTTAATAATTGCCTTTTTTTATGTAATTTTCTGTAATTGACACTTTTGTACGTTCTTATATACAATGAAATGTAATTTTGAAATGTTTACAATAAAAACTGTTTTTCATTTCTATCTAGCATAACCTGCCTTTTCATCATACGATTTCCACTTTCATTCCTCAAAAAAATAGTTATTTTCGTAATCGGAAGCTAGAGTCAATTTTGGCGAAGCCGTACGTTTTTGCCCGAGCCGAAGGCGAGGTACAAAATAGGCAAAGCCAAAATTGACGATAGCCCACGATTGCGAATGTAATTTTTCATCACAATAGCCTCAAAGTCACGTCAAAATGTCCGGTTTGAGGTTAGAGTGATGAAAATAACCATTTTTTAATGACATGTAACGGTGTCTTTTTCTTTAGATATAACTATGTCTTGAGAGAAGACTCGAAAAATTTGAAATTCAGTAACGCAAATTTACGGCCTATCGAATTTTCTTTGTAAATAACCTCATTTTTTGAGTTTTGTTATTTATTTATTTATTATTTTTTTTTTTTTTTGAGGTTATTTACTTTGGACAAATTGTTTAAAATTATAAACTATCTCGTAAGGAACCCCTTAAAGAAATACGGAAAAAAAATTGCAACTCAAAATGTTCAACACATTTTTTTGCTAAGCATTTTTCGCGTGGGGTACAAAAGACCCTTGAAGGGAGTTTATTTGGCACAGATGAGGTAGTGCACTTAACGGTTAATTAACTATTACCTTTAACGTTTTTTCATATGTTCATGTCTCAATTTTTTTCAACTTTGCAGTGAATACAGTGAAAATGAATAAATTCAATCACTGGTTTATAAATAATAATTATGGGAAATTTCATTAATACTTAATTTTTCAATTTAAAATAACATAGTCCTTTTGGTTTTTTGATGAAAAATTATACATTTTTCAATATTTCTCATTAAGAATTATAAAATTACAAGTTTTGTTGATTCTGCAATTTGTGTTTTTCATAATATACAGGGTGTTTCAGAGTCCCCGCAAATACCGAAAACCATGAATTCTTGATAGAATTCTAAGAAGATTTTCCTTTTTCCACTTTTTACAAAACTCAAAATTCAAAAAGTTATTCAAGTTTGAAATTTAACCAATCAACGCGCTCTTACAAAGAGTGGGGATAAAAACCACGTACCAAACTTTTTCCAAATTGTCTTCACATTTTTTTGAGTCAAAAAGTCCTTTGTCACTTTTCGCAAAACTCAATATCAAAAAAGATATTCGAGTTAAAAGTTTCAACTAATTAGATTTCTCAGATTTCAAACACGAATATCTTTTTTCATTTTGAGTTTTGTGAAAAGTGGTAAAGGACTTTTCGACTGTTTTCGACTCAGAAAAATATGAAAAAAATTCGAGTAGAGTTTAGTCCGTGGTCACTTGTCAAAAAAGCGAGTTTATTGTTTAAATTTGAAACTTGAATAACTTTTGTAATTTTAAGTTTTGTAAAAAGTGGTAAAGGAAAAATTGTCTTAGAGCTTTATAAAGAATCCATGGTTTTCAGTATTTGCGGGGACTCTGAAACACCCGGTATAATACACGGAGAGAAAAAAATGTAGCCGGGCAGCGCGGGCCGCGGTGCTGACATGCGCGACGAGTGAATTTTCGGTAGTCAAAGAGCTACGGCACTTGATTCGTGGAGCTGAGATGCGCAAGTCGTGCACCCCAGCACCATGGACCGCGGCGTATTCAAGTCACAAATGTAGGCAACGTGGATCGCGGAGCCGAGCTCCGCGATCCACAGACATCGGCGGCACGAGCCGCAGATCCCAGCTTCTTCCCGTATACGGGCGAAAAATTGAAAGTAAATTTCACTAAAAAGAGATGGTAATATACTTGCATTCGTAGTAAAAATAAATATTTGCGGCAATACTATTGTATTTTGTCATACATAAAAGAAAGAGTATCATAAAAAAAGTAATTTACTACTCTCGTCAGTAAATACTACAGTTTTTAGCCAATAATTCTCTTGACAGCGAACCTACATGAGGTATAATTTTTTTGCAGTCAATTTTATTTTCCTTTTTTTCTCTAT
Source organism: Platygaster orseoliae (assembly GCA_030522825.1). Lineage (NCBI taxonomy): Eukaryota > Metazoa > Arthropoda > Insecta > Hymenoptera > Platygastridae > Platygaster > Platygaster orseoliae. The sequence goes on along the minus strand of JAPYZL010000640.1, from coordinate 14,742 downwards.
GTTGACTTTCAAAATAAATGTCGATAGCGTGACTCTTAAAGTTGGGCTGCACAAAGTCCGCGCATGTTTATAAAATCCACAAGTTTCAGTCTTGCTCTTTGAAACAAATATCTTATCTGGTATACATATGTACATATTTTTTTACGAAAAAATAATATCTGTGTAACACATTCTATACGGAAATACTTGTATAACATAATTGTTCAAAGATTATTATTATATTATATTAAATCTAATTGTAATTGAATTTTATAACAATGTATTTCAATACAAAAAAAATGTAATAACATTTATACAATCATTGAATGTGTAACTTAAATCTATAAGAAATTTAAAAAAAGTATATTATATTACTAAGACGATAAAATCATTTTTCACATGTGTGAGGGTTGTAGTCCGAGGTAAAGCCGAGGACTATAATCACAGGAATGGGAAAATGATTGTACGTTTGTCGTCCGAGTAATGTACGATATTTTTAAGTACGACTACGATAATATCATTTACAGTACTAGTACAGTTATAGCGTCATTATCGTGCCATTTCACGGTACGGACATGCTATATTACCGTACTTGTACTCTGGGATATTGTACACTACTCGGACGAAAAATCATTTTCCCACTCGTGTGATTATAAACCCTCACACTCGTAAAAAATGATTTTATTGTTCTAGTAATGTAATATACTACTTGGTGCCGTGAAACAGTACGAATATGACGCCATAACTGTACTAGTAATCTAAAATAAATATATTTGAGAAAAAAAAAGATTTCTATACAACTCGTCACTCTTTAGTCAACGTCATTAATGTGAAAACAACAGTTTTAACACAAAGCACACATTATCAATTAATGAAATTTTGTTGTAACATAAGTGTAATAGATATTGCATTATTTGAAATGTTTATCATTATATTGTTATTTGAGTCGTTCAAATTTTATTACACGTTTTGATAAAACTTTGTCCAATACAGTTTGTGTTTAAAGAGTTAAGCTGTATAATTTTTAATATTTTGTGATGACATGTATACCTGAAATACACATGTGTTTTTTATTTAATGTAAAACTTGACAAGTTACACTGAAAAAAGTAAACGGTACCAAGTAACATTATTTTACAGGTATGGTTCCGTATATTTACATGATGGAAACCAGCAATGAATATATTTAAAAGTAGCATTTATATTACGGAAAGGAAGAATAAAATGCAAATTTTTAGAATCATTATCGATACTTTTTTTCGTGTTGTCATGTTAATGTATTTCTGCCTGAAAGAGGTACTTTGTATATTACCATTTTTGCAGTGATTTCATTAATAAATAATGTAACGATGTTTTCTGTAATTGTAGATATACTGGGTATAGATAAAATATACATACATATTTTATTAAGTTTGTTTTACTCGTATTATTCAAGTAACGTTTAAAAATTCTCAAGTGCTTTGTCCGTATAGCACGTGCTTAACGTGTGCTTAACATAATTGCGTGCTTCGCATATGCAGCCTCTTTGTCCACAGTGCTAGAAAGTTTATTTCGGGCTCTCTAGCACTGCGGGTCCCGAGTCCCTACAACTTTTGTAGGCCCATTTTGAAAACGATGAGCTTCGAGTTTCTGACATGCGCAGCTCAAGTTACAGGAGAACGCAAGTCATGGAGCTCAGCCCCGCGAGCCGTGTTGCTGACGTGCGTATCTTGAAGACCGCGGGCTAAGTTGCTAGCGAGTGTGGCTCGCGCAGCTCAGCTCCGCGAGTCGCGTTTTCAACAACAGCGGCACGCCATAGAAGCGAAAAATTTTTCTTGATTTCGCTGATCACGCATGTCAGCACCGCGGCCCGCGCTGCCCGGCTACATTTTCTTTCTCTCCGTGTATAAACAAAACTTTTTTCAATTTTTTGCTGTTTTGAATGAAAAAACCCAAAGTTTTGTTCATTTCAACTCTGCAATTCGAATTAATAGTATATGGATGTTTGATTATCCTGTAGCTGATATCCACGAGACAGATTTTTTTATTCAAAGTCTAACAAGTTACAATTTCTTAATTGAAATGGACATTTTTTTTCATGGTTAATTTTTCAGTTGTTAAATCTTATAATTTGGTATTATCGAATTCTTTACTCATTTTTCAACTAATTTTTTACTCTGAAAATTGTATAATTTTCTTCTCAACTTCAATTATAAAATTTGCTGAAACAACAAACAAGAAAACAAAAAGAAAAGGAGAAAAAAAATTATATGAATGTAAATAGTTATTCCATTTCTAATAAAAATTTGAATTAATTTTTTGAAAACTATTCAAATATAAATTTATATTTAATTTTGAATGATATATTTAATGAAAACTCATTCGATTTCATATCTTGACACTTTATTTCAATTCATAAAATTCTGCATAGTATCAAATTAATCAATTCCTAGAAAAAAATTGCAATTTCTGCCAGAGGATGACGACCCTTGACTCCCGGTCATTTTTACCCCCCCTCCCCCCGTGCGCAAAAAAAAAATCGACGGGAAAACAAAAAGGAAAGGAGAAAAAAAATGCCAGGTATCTCACCAGAATGTTGATTTTCGCCTGTATTTTAACGTTGAGGAAACGCTTGGTGCCTTCTTCGCCGAAAACGTCGATAAAGAACCCCTCGTTTTGGCCGCAAAGCCTGCAAATTTGCGGCTCTTTTTCGTCGTCCAGCTCCATTTTTGTTTACGTTCAAGGCTGCCCGAACGAACGCTAAACTACTTGCTCCGGATCAAATCCAATTTTTCGTGCGCGTTTCCCGGAATTTTTCGTGTTGAAAAACAAGCTCGAGTTGTCTCGCATGGAAATTCTTCATTAGATTATTATTTTCGAGTCGAAATGAATGGGAAAAATTAAAAAAAAAAACAAAGTAAATGGAACTAAAGATCGAATGAATTGAAAAGACACTTTGTTCTACTTGTTCGAGTTCAGTAGGAAGCGTTTGGCATATATCAGCATATATTGACACACTTGGGCACAGAGTTCCCAGAAAAGTATGTATTTCTCTGTCTTTTCCCAGTCTTTACTGATATTGCGACAAGGACAAAACTACCTTTCCTGCGTACAAAATTGACAACATTTCGTTTCTGAGGCTTTCAAGTTAGGCGAAAATCAAAGAAAATGAAATTTTCAAAGCCTTTGGGCAAGCTTACAACGGACTATGTGTTTGTGTCATTGTGTCAAAGTGGTCAAAGTCATATATATACGCATAATATATTCTTATGTCCCGTGATGTCCAAGTCACGCGATGAGTTTAGGTTAGGTTAAACGTAAACAAACATAAACAAGGGATTCAAAAATGCCTCTGTGGAAATTTCGAAGAAGGAAAAAGTGTTTAATATTATTAATCATAATAGCAGCACTCGTCATTGCGAAATTCGTTGAAGAAATGATGATTCACTTGAAAATCGACGATATTCTGGACATGGAGAAGTGCCCTTTTTGTTACGGAACGTCTTTTTGCGAAACAATCCACGCGAGTGAAATAAGCATTTTGCATAGCAAATTATCCGCGAAAGTGTTTACGAAGAATGTTTATCACGGGACAATGAACGAGACGAAAGTTGTGATTAAAAAATTAGCGAGTGATGAAGAATTGGCGGAATTCGATGATAAAATGAAAGAAAAAAGTCTGTCCTATGAAAATATAGAAAAAATGTATGACTTTTTATTGGAGGAGATGAACTCGAATTTTACGGACGTCGATCTGAAATTAAGACTTTGTGCGAGCATGGGAAACAAGGAAAAACTCTTTGAGAAATTTCAATTTGAAAATTGGAATTTAGTTCATTTGTGGACCATGTTGAAAATTAATCCAGAACCGTTTTTATTGACGGTAAAAAACAATTTTTTTTTCTATTATTTATTTTTTCTATATTTCACAGTTCTAATTGTATATTAATAAAATAAAATTTTGAGTAAGAAAAGTAATAAATAATTAATTTAATAATAATAATAATAATAATAATAATAATAATATATTTATAACAGTATACATTGTAATAATTAATTATTTTAATTATATATAAAAAATTATTTTTTAAACTAGATTATTTTTATTAATAATAATAATAAACAAGTAATTGAAAGCTAATAAATCAAACTCTTATTCTTGAATAATTATAAATGTCTATTGTTTGATTTAAAAAATTATTGTAATGGTTGGAAATTTATGATTCTTAAATAACTCAACTATTTCATTTCAATCCTTTGAATTCTTATGGTATAAAACTCAAAATCCCAATTTGTTTATCTTATGAATCGTCTTTTTTATCACAACTAATTTTCAAGTCTGAAAATGAAAATGTATGTTGATTTCTAAGACCAAATTCAAATTTCCATTCTCAATTATAATTCGTGATTGTCAATTTCCATTATTTTCAATAAATCTATGATTGAATCATTTAACAACTTTTCAATTCCGTAAATTGAATCATGGATTTGCAAAATGCATACATTATTTTTCTATATATATATATATATAAAATATAACTATACAATAAAAAATATTTTTTTTATGCATTCTTTTCGTATTTAATTTTTTTTTGATCTATAAATTTCAAAATTAAAAAAAATCAAAATGTTTATTGATTCCTAAGTCAAAGTTAAAATTTCCGTTCTCAATTATGATTTGTGATGGTCAGGTTCCATATAATTAAAATATCTAATGTCACCTCAAAGTACAAAGATTTTCCACAATTTTTTTAAACCTTCAATTCAATTATTAAACACCTGTTCAATTCCACAAATTGAATCAGTAATTTGAAAAATGTATCCTTTTTTTTTGTATTTCGTTTTTTTGTTATCTACAAATTTCAATATTTAAAAATATCAAAATGTATATTGATTCTTGAGTCAAAGTGAAAATGTCCATTTTCAATTACGATTTCTGATTGTCATTTTTCATTAAATTTAAATATCTAGTTTCACCTCGAAGTAGAAAAATTTTTCATAATTTCTAATCAACCTTCAATTCAATCATTTAACAACTTTTCAATTCCACGAATTCAGTCATTGATTTGAAAAATGTATATATTTTTTTCTCGTATAAATTTATAACTATATAATAATAAATATATTGTTCAAATAAATTTCAACACAGCATTTAAATACAATTTTTTTCAATTTCAGTGATTGCTTGTTTTTTCAAATTCTAGCATTTGCATTAACCCTTTTTCCAGATTTTGCCAGCTGAAGAAGGATGGCCTGTACCATTTTTTTATGGCGCCTGTGGAAGATTGATAATCGAAAACTTGGCCGGTTCTCCTTTAACGGATTACAAAAATGTTCCTTGGTTGCACAGAGCAAAAATTGCATCAAGTTTACTGGATGTTGCTCATAAATTCACCTTCGCTCACCCACATTTCGCATTTTATATGACTGACTGGTCTTGGTACAATATCGCTGTTGACTCTCAAAATAATGCAAAATTTGTCGATTTGGAGCATGTAATTATTGTGGAAAAATGGAGAGAAGGTACAAAAAATTTTGTTGTCTCAATACAAGCGACGTTAAAAATCGTTTATCAATGTAGCAATTATTTTTTTTCAGATTTGAAATTCAAGGACAAAATCCACAAAAGTGAATCTTTCGAGGATTGCAAAGGATGTTTCACTTTTTCCGCCTTGGATATTTGTAACCATAAATTAAGTGATCATAATTACTTCGGAGTATGTCAGCAAATAATTTCAAGCCGCGACGAGGATTTCGCGGGTCTTTTGCACAATGTTCCTGATATGATTCTCCGAAAATTTCCAAATTTGACTCGGCTCATCGAAGAGTGCTCTGAACCCAAAGATGCGTTACACGAGAGAATAACAATTGGGATTGAGCTAAAAGAAGCTTTAGATGAAATTCTTAGAGTTTTGACTTTATAATCTTTTTTATTACCTTTCACGTTATTTGATATAATTTTATCGTTTTGCTTAGGAATTTCAAAGGTTATTTTCAACTGTTTACTTTAGGATAAATATAAATTCATAGATAAATAAATGAATACATTGATAGATAACTGGCAGAATAGACCATTACAATGTCTATACTGTTGAAGATTTTTATTTATGGAAACAGCCAGTCAAGATATTTTGTTTTGCATTTGACTGGGAATCGAGAATTTTTATTATATATAAATATAAATGAATATTTGTGTAGTTTTTGAATCGATAATAAGAGGCTGTCAAGAAATGTAATTATCATCGGATTTTTAATTTTTTTTGAATGGCATATTTTTGAATGTAAGAACAAAGATGTGAGAAAAGTTTGTAAAAATTCAGTATAATTAATATTCTTGACGGAAATAACGAAATATGAATTCGTTTGACTTGGATTTTGTTCCTTTTTCATTCTGCGAATGGGCAATAGAAAAGATCTTTTTTTCTAGAAATATTAATTCAAATTGCGGTTTGTCGATGCAAACATTTGTTTATTACCTAATGAATGAATCTCATAATTCATCCATTATGAATAACGTTAATTACATATTTCTGATTTTCGAAATACATAATCACATTATAATTATATTAATTCTGCAAATTGAATGAGTGTTCTGCATCTGTTTGTTGAAAATTCTATTTTAAAATTTTGTAAAACACAATCATTGAAATTTTACATCCAAATAAACTTATTTTGTTTATAAGTTCATAATGAAAAAAATGCAAGAATTTGATAGAATTTCGGGTTTTTTTTGTTAATAGAATTTTTATTTCCAACTTTTCTAGCATCTCTTGTTGAATGCTATATAAATCATTACGGAATGTTGATAAATCTGAGTATTAAAATTATAAAATTGCGATTGACAAGTTGACGGGACATTAATCCTTACCACGCGAGAATCAAATGTCTACTCGACGTTTTGATAAGGTTTCCTATACCTCCAAGTTCTCGTCCCTATAAATTTCAGTCATTACACTTTTGCTTCCGACAATCGCATTTTCCATGCTGAATTTAATCTGAGATACTGTTTTATCATTTCTACTAAAAAAAGTTAACCACAAAATTCTAACATATCAATTAATTATTTATTTATTTATGACAACAGTAAGTTTTAAATTATATTAAATAAATAAATGAAAAATTGGAATAGATTTGTAGAAACGGGGAATAAGCCTCGGGTTCCAAGTAAAATGCTAAAATTGAAAAATCCGTGAAGTAATAACGTAAAAATAAAATCTTTCAATATTCGATGGCCGGCTCGTTGGAATTCTATAAAAAAGTGCTTCTCGAGAACGCGCGATAATCGTTTGACGCCGCTGGAAAAAAGTTTATTCGAGTAGTGTCATCCTCAAGATCGAAATCATCGGCAAGAATTTCGCAGTTATGGGAAACTTGGAGTGCTGTGCTAAGAAGAAAATGCAGGTACATTCAAAGTTGCATTTTCCGCTTCCCCGCCCTAAGAACTTTCATTCTCACTGAAAAAAGGACTACATTTTTATAAGACTTATCGGGAATTGTTTATAACAACTCTGTTTTTTAAAAAGCCAGCCTTATAAAATTCCCATAAAAATAATATTTGAGTTGTGTACATTTTTATTAAGTTTGATATTTGTAGAGAAAATTTTCACAATCATATAAAACATTTTTAATTTTCATAAGTTTGTTTTTGCATGTAAATTTATTTTAGTCAGTTCGTTATAAAACGAAAATTTATATAAAAATTTCAGCAAAAAAGAATTTTTTTATAGTTTTTATAAGAAGAAAGTCGACCCTCTAAATTCCTATAAAAAATTTTTTTCTCATAAAAAATATTCAAGTTGTGTACATTTTTTATAAACTTTGATAGTTTTAGTAAAAAGTTTCACAATTTTATAAAAAAATTTTGAATTTTTATGAGCTTGTTTTTTCATATAAATTTACTCTATAATCAATTCGTTATAAAACAAAAATTTATAGAAAAAAAATTCGTATGAATATTTCTGCGAAAAATGATATTTTATAAAGAAAATTTTTTTCTCAAGTTTTTTTAAGAATAAAGTCGACCTTATAAAATTCCTTTAAAAAAATATTTGAGTTGTGTACATTTGTTATAAACTTTGATATTTTTAGAAAAAATTTTCACAATCTTATAAAACATTTTGAATTTATACAAGTTTTTTTTTCTAATATTAGTTTACTCTTTCATCAATATGGTATAAAACAACAATTTATGAACACAAAATTTATGTATGAATTTATGCAAAAAAATATATCGTATAAAGAAAAAATTTTTTTTTAAGTTTTTATAAGATTCATAATAACTAATGTGGCATTTGAAAAATGTCAAATAAATTGAGATTTGTTTTTATAGTACAGTTTTGTGTAGAGTGAATTTTTGTTCAAATTTTTTGAATTTTGGAAATAAGTTGACGTAAATGACATTTTTTTTATTTTGAAATATAAAATTCTTAAAATTAATTTTCTCATTATTTACTTCAAAAATAAGTTTTTTTAAATTTTATTTAAAATGATTGTATTCCAAGGCATTATTTTATCATATTTTTCCATAGTTATGTATATTTGAAAACTCTACGAAATGTTCTGATTCTCAAGAGAAACAATATTTTGCCATGGACAAGAACTGTGAAGGGAATGCAATCATCAATCATAATTATGCAAACAAAGTTCCTTTGTTTGACATACCTACGAATGATTTTTTTTTTTTTTTCGAAAAAGTCTCTCAAGTGGTGTTTTTGAGTGACAGGCCTGTCATAGACAGGTGATGAAAATGATGAGAATTCTTATGCCCACTCTTTATTCAATGTCAATTTCGTTATAAAACTCATGCAATTAAATTCATGCAGCAGCAATTTCAAGCTCTTGGGAAATGAGAATACATGGTTGTTCCTCTTCTGGGGGCATTATATTTTTATGAGCCCAAGAAATGTGAGAGAAAAATACTTTGCCGCTAATAACGATCATTAACGAAACATTTCACACTTTTTTGCAGCTCTTGCTGCTTATTCCCGCAATTACGTGATTACTATCGTTTCCTCTTTAACTTGCTGCAAATGCGAAAAATGTGTCGACATTTCTCGGATGACATTAATTGTTATTGTTCAATCATCATGGGCATTATTGTGCAAAAATTTTTTTTTAACAGTATAGTTTTTTAATTGTCACTTGAGGTGATACATATTATATTTATTTATTATTATAATGGTTAAAACTCCAATGTTTTTTAAAAGAATTGTAACTGATTTATTCGTTTACAGATAATATTGAAAATATGACTATTTTCTGTTATTGTTTCATTATTAACAAATAGTTGGTTTTTTTATCAGTGATTTGTCATCAAGTGTGACATGGGGGATTAAAAAATGACTAAAAAGTGCGTGATGATGTGCACGACCGCTAGGTGGTTACACCAAATTTCTTCTCGAATATTATCATTTCAAATTTTCGTGCACTGCGTAATTATTCGTGAATTTCATATTAATGTATGAAATTATCATGTTTTTTATAAGAATTACAACTGATTTATTCATTCATAAGTAATGTTGAAAAAAAAATTTTTATTTTGAAATTTTTGCAATCTCCGAAATTCGCAAATGTCTGAAAATTTTTCCAATTTCCCTTATCAATTACATTGCTGCAATGTTGAAAATTTCTTGAATATTTCAATTTCACAAATTTAATGAATTTGCATAATTCCAGTCTTTTTGGAAATTTAAAAATTATAATAACTCACAGGTTTCATAGAGTGGGAAAAGTTTATGAAATTATGATGGAATAACGAAATCTGGTAAAATGTTTCAAATAACGTTAATTTTGAATTTACAAAGTTTTAAAAAGCATCTGAATTTTAAAATTCTCCAAATTTAGTTATATGTATCTATAATTTTCCTACAAATTTTTTATTTGACTTTACACTGTTTATTTTACTTTGCCTTCAATTGAATAGTTAATGTATATCTGCTTATCCAATTTTTTTTTTTTTTTTTTTTTTGGAAAAAGTTGATTTTTTGATTCACTTGACTGAAAAATCTGCCATTTTCCAGTAAAACATCAATTTATAATTACGGTTTGTCGAGAAAATGATAAATTCAGAGTAAAATATTATAAAAACATTTAATGTCAAGTTTTGTAATCTGTGTTTCAATCAGAGAAATTGATTCATTATTTTAAGAAAGCTAATACATCACTGTTTCAAACAGCGCCCCTTTCAATATGTCACTGATTTCAACAATGAGATGTCACTAATTTAGTATTGGTAGCTTTAATATAATGGATTTAAAAAGTGAGATTTGACTGATTCTCAGTGAACAAAGCTTCACATTCGCGACGAGCTGAAATTAAAATTGATAATTTCACCTATGGAGAATTCAAAACTTTCAAAACTAAATTGAAACTTTGAAAACCGCTAATTTTTCAGATATTTACAAAAAAATGTACAAAATCTTTAAGTTTGTAGCATTTCTACCAATTTTTCGGAAAAAACTTTACAACATGTGTTTATATTACATTTCGCATATAATTTCAATTTTCTGCCAAACCTCATTTGAAAACAGAGTTGGGCACGATTACTTTTGGTCACGTTTTTGGATAGCTGAAAAACTATTGAAAATTTGCTATAGGACCGTAAAAATTTATCAGCATGTGTATTTTTTACTCTAGTTGTCAAAATTACAGTAAAAACATATCAATTACAGTGTTATTATGTATTATTAATTACAGCAATTACAGTAAAAGTCACGTATTGCAGTAATTTTAACTGCAATTGATGTAACTAATAATACATAACCCTGTGATTGATATGTTTTTACTGTAATTTTGGAAATTAGAGTAAAAAATACACACGCTGACAAATTTTTACGATTTTATAACAAATTTTCAATAGTTTTTTAGCTATCCAAAAACGTGACAAAAAGTAATCGTGCCCAACTCTGTTTGAAAATATGTTTATAAATAAAAATACTTAACCTAACTTAACGTAAATACTTTTCAGCCACATTTAAAAAATTTCCACAATAATTCGCATTTAAGGAAAAATTTGGTATAGCGACCGATGGAGCACGAGCGTACTAATCGACTTGCGCGTAAGCGTTAGACAAAAATTTTGAATCATCTTTTCTAATATAAAAGTGATTTTCATTGACATTCTTCGATGGTAATTTGATAGAAAAATTTTACATCTCATAAGAAATGTATGGAGCACAAATATTTCCTTATAAACATTTCAAGTTTTCCATAAATTTGTCACTGGTTTTTTAAGGAAAAATTTTGTAGTGCACGAAGATAATTGTCGACAGAAAAATGTATTGTAATGAAGTTATAACAAAAAAATATGAAAAATGGCGAAGAATTAGGAAAATAATCACAATAACTCGATCACGTTAAAAAGATTGATCAGTTGAACGTTTAATATTTTTACGAAATCAATAACAAAGTAGGTATAATAATATACATATATTGGGAAAATTGCAAATGATTGTATCGACTTACTATCAACTTCACAAAATGGATTAAACAAGTTCAATGAATTACTTGCTCTTCCAAGATTGTGGCAAGTCATTTTAAAATCAGCCGATTTGTTGTTAATTTCACAAATAAATACTTTTCCAAGTCGAACGAGGTCAATTTACAATAATTGACAGTTTACTCAATTGAAAAAAATGATTTTTGCATCAATTTGCCCGACCTTGCTCGTATGAAAAAAATGCACGAGTGGGTGTCTTCTGGAAGATGCAAGGCCGTGGGAACAAGCAAGTTACTACGTGTGATGAAAAATGACAGAGACGTATATGCTCTAAAGGGATTTCGTGGGTCAAAACCCAAAGTTTGAAAAAAAAGGCTTTACAGATAAAATAAATTGAAAATACGAGTGTCTAGTTAAAAAACATAGTCAAGTTAAAAAATTCTCTAAAATCTGTAATGTAATCTAAAAGAAAAAAAATCTGAATTCTTTGCAAAAGTTAAATTAAAGTTTACTTTTAAACTTGAACGAAATTGAACTTTGACAAGTTTCACTCTTAAATTTGCAACAACTAAGGTTTCAAAATATTTAGTAAACTGAAAAAAAAACCTAGTAATTTGTACTATAAATATTAGAAAAATTACTATATTGTAGGAAAATCTAGAATATTATTTCAATTTTTTATAGGTATATTACAGTACATTTATTTTTACCATGTAGTATAGTAAAACGTCAAATATTGCAATAGTAAGTAGATATAAAGTAAAAAATACTGTATACTTAAATAAATACTACATTATAATAAATCAATACTCCATTTTTCATATTAGTAAATAACAATCATCAATATACAAGATATGGGAAACTATATTAGATGATTGTAATTTTTCTACATTTTTCCACAAGTATTACCATACATATATGAGTTTCACTATAAACAGCTACAACTTTTATAATATATGCCAATGACTATAATACGAATATTTTGAATGTTACAATATTGTATAAAGTATAATTTACTATATTTCATCGCGATCCCCCATCACTTGATTTTCTCATAAAAAGTACTATAGCTTTTTCTCCAAGTAGAATGGTTGATATATGGTTTTCAAAATATCAGTCTAATATAATAAACATATTATATATTAATCTCTAATACTTGTAATAGATTTTCAGAAAAATACTATAGACACAGATTGATTAGCGATAATGTGTATAAAATGCTGCCTAAAAGTTGAATTGTTAATAAATTTTGCAAGAATGCAGATGTGGACACAAAATTTTTTCATGTTGTTTTTGACCGAAACATCTAGCGATTGAATATAAAATCATTCAATTATGGCGAGCTTTCGTTTTTGTAGGTTGATTTGAGAAATTTTGACTCAATTTAAAGTACTAGATTTGTCTGTGAGTGTATAGGCTGTAGTATAGCTGTATCGACCTGAGTAGTATATATATATGCAAGTGTAATGTACTCGGAATACTATTACACTATAGTGCGTTACCAAGCATCCACCATATTAAGTAGGCGTAACTGGAAACGTCGAGAATACATTTCTTCCTCCTGTCCTGAGCATGCTGCGACGCGAAACGTCGAGTCCGAGTTATCTAGGCTTTCGCTTGAAATAAACACATTTCCAGTTGTCCACCACGTTTTAAGATTTTGTTAATTCATTGCAATCGATTTTTACCATTTCATGAGCTTTTTTCAAAATTCACTATAATTATTCCAAAAATTTAATCTCTGAATGTGAACCAGTGAGATTTTCACTGGTTTCATCAATGAATCAGTAATGAGTGAATTCCAAATGTACTGTTTTCCCAGTACTCTTTTTGCCCTACATTAAATAAGTACTCTACAAGCGTTAATGTATAATTTTTCGAATAGATTCTTACTCGGATTTAGTTTTTTTGAAAAATCGGCCATCTTCCAATAATAATATGGTAAATCTTTTTACATATTTGATTTGTCCAGAAAATGATTGCTCAGAATTTAAAAATGCCAAAAATTCAATGGTGAGATTTTTTGTCCTCATTGTTTCAATCAAGCAAATCGTTAGTGATTCAAAGAGTAGGATCTCACTGATTGAAACTGTGGCTGAATATCACAGACTCAGCCAGTGAAATTCCACTGATTCCCAATGACAAATTTTCATTTTCCTAATTAATCGAGTCCCACTAAGAATCAGTGGATTTTTACTGATTCAGATTTGGAGTGTCGTAGATCCCGAAACTGTTCAAGAAACATTTATAAAAACTAGATGTTCTTTTGGAATCATTTGCCAAAATTTCCGGAAGAAAATCTCAAAAAAATGATATTTCAGGGTACGAGAATGTTGCTTTTCTTTTTACGTAAAAACCCGTTTTATCTTGTGAGTGTTTCCAGCAACTTTTAATCATAAATATTGATATTTACAGGAAGAATTGAAAGCGTTCCATGAAAGTTTGAGTAATGTATTAGGCATCCATTTTCAAAAGAATGCGTGACCACGTGTGTTATATGTAGAATACATGTATACATGGTCGTTACACTGATTTCCAAGTATATATAATCCATTCTTAACGCGACTCGGTTCCAATAATAATGTGATCATTTGCAACAAAGTGTGTCCTTGGAAACCTTGTTGCGTTGAATGAATCCGCTCACTTATTCTGTCTATTTCATATCATGCCGGTTTTCGAAATTCTCTTTTTCCTTCGCATCACATTAGAGTCAACTTGATTCTTTTCTACGAATAAAAACTCAAAAACTGCAATCCTATCAAACGAAAATTTTTAATAATAATTTTTTTAAAACAATTCTTCAATATATATATATATATATATATATATATATATATAGATAGATTTGAGATATTTTATAAATTTATCAAATTTTTGTGTTGTACATTATTAATTCAAGAATGTTATAGTTCCTAGAATCTAGGATTTACAATACTGAAAATTTTAAGGACTATAATTATGTTCATTAATTTTTCATGACACAGTATCTTTGATATAGATTTTCAGTACTTGTTTCTATATATATATATATATATATATATATATATATATATATTTTTACACAATTTAAAGTATTTAGTTGGATTTTTATGGGTTTCTGTTTATATTTCTAAAATTATATACTCTTGAATTTTAAGTTTGATAAATTTAAGCGTTGAAGATCAACACAGTTATAGTATTCATGAAATATTGAAAAATTTTGCAGTTTTTTCATAATATGTTTCTTGTATTTTTCTAGATCACTAAATATATTTTTCCCATGCATCCGTAAAAAAGGCCACTTTATTTCTATGGAATGCGGGAACAAAAGCCTCTTTTTGGGGTACTCGGAAATCAGCGGGAAATATC
>JAPYZL010000624.1:0-46233 GCA_030522825.1 Platygaster orseoliae | reverse complement strand
GAACACGGGTCGTGTGAAGTTGGCTGCGCGCATGTTTCTAAGAACACATTAAGTTTGCGGTGGTAAATACGTCAAAATCCTCCGTGACAATTATTCTTACTTCATGTCTGTGTTTTTTTTTCTTTTCTTACTTCGTATCAGTGATTTATTAATATTTCCCTGGGGAAGAATGATTTGTCCCGCTCATTCGTGAGTACCCCAAAAAGTGGGTTTTGTTCCCACATTCCATGCAAAAAAAGTGGCCTTTTTTGTGGATGCATGGGAAAATAACTACTTGTGTAGAGTCTTGTGCCAAGTTTTGTTTAAACAGCACATATTGTTTCTGCAGTAGCTTTTTTTTTGTTGCCCCAACAAATTTTTTTCGCTACCAGAGCACAATCACTATGCGGTGGAATTTTATGCAAAAACATTTGTTGAGGCAATAGGAAAATCTCGTTCCGTCAAATTTTGTTGTAACAGTACATTTTTTTACTAATCCATCAAATTCTATTTCTACTGTGTATGTTTCGGGAAAATTGTCATTCGGGTAATTGGCAGACAACCTACAAACCCCTTGTAAATAATAACTTATTATATTTTTTTCGTGATTTACATCACGAAACCTCAATCAATCGTTCACTGACTTTTGATTAATCGATTTCGCACTTACTCTTATCGAGCAGAGAATATGATTTTGAAATTGGCGTATCTTGGAACATTTACTTACTCCGGTAAAGCGAGTTCGTGCTCCTTTGGCAGGCTCTTAAATGTCAACGCCGATGCCACGGCGGCGTAAATAATTGTTATTATTGAAGTGAGTCAGGAGAAGCCATAGCGGGGGCGACCTCGGCTTGTAATTTATAGATCGAAACACGAATCAACGAAAGGAGAATGAAGACGGGTTCTTCGTGGGCCGCCGGGATCTGCCATTTTCGTGGAATGTTATATGTAAATCGGCGTCAAACAGGAGGATTGAGATAAGGAGAAAACGGTTATCCGAAGGATTATTTTTCGTCTCGAAAAAATCCATTGACCAATGCACGCAAAAAGCGTGAGAATAAGTTCGCTTATCGATTTGCACGTGGAAGAAATTTGAAATAGCGAGGAGAAAAATTAGAAAGAATCTGCGATTGAGAAATTTTTTTCACGGAAATGATTGTATTTTTTTTTAAGTAAGGAGTTACACGTACACAGAAAAAAAATAATTTGCTGTATATCCAAAAAGATGTGCTTTTTCAGTATAAATTACATTTTTGTTGACTCGAAAAATCTTTTTTGCTGCCATTTTTATGAAATACTATTTCATTTTTCATCGTATGTGAAATTTCGTGTGGAATTTTACGATAAGCTATAATGTTTATGATCAATTTCGCGTGATAAGCAAAAGAAAAATTATGCTTACAAGCCTACCATTAGATTTCACCACACACGCGCTTGAGAAGTGAGAAAATTAATTCCACAAAGTCGCAGTTTGTCATAGAAAAGAAGAATACAACAGGTGAAAAGTCGTAAAGGCCATGCGATAAAGGTCAAGACAAAAGCGAACGGTGAAATAGCAGAGTAGGATACACCTAGAGCTGTAAAAAAACTTGGAAAAAAGGTAATGCTGTTTCATGGTAGTTTTTGCGAATACCATGATTTGTAAATGGTAATGAAAAGTCAGCTTTTCTTAATCAGTAATTGTAAAAAACGTTTTTAATTAATTACGTTTGATTAGAGATTATATTTGAAGGAAAAATTATGGAGGTGATCGAAATTAAATGAAAAAAGAAAGATTTTATAAATTATTTATGAAAAAATGTTGATTATTACATTGTTGTAATTGTTAATTTTATAGAATCCAAACGTGGGGACAACGAGAACTTTTTTGATGAAGTTCATTAAAATATTTACTGTAAGAATAAAAAATAAATCAATAAAAAATGAAATAATAAGATTAATACGAGCTACAATAAAACTCGCAATTGGTTGCACAGTGAAGAAGTCAATAATTGAATGAAAAAGAGAAAAAACCATAAAATTAGTTGTCGGAGTCAGGTTAGTAACGGTGATACTTGTTTATTCACTTACCATAAAGCGCGCCCTGTTTCGCCATTAACAGGCTGGCAATAGTGACCGGGCTACTTAGGAAAGGCATATGATAATCGTTAGATTCCGAGCTCTATGTTTCCGCAGTGAAAGCGCGTCTCGTGGCATTAGAGTTAATAGTAGCGATTGCGCGGCATTTTTTCGCGGCCCCAAAAGGTGTCTAGCGAAGTTCACTTTCCGCCCGCGGAGGTGAGAATCCATGGGAAGCTCCTGCACGTCGTATTTCTTGTCGCGTGAGGTCCCGAGTCGAAAATTCATCTTGAATTTCAACTTCTTTCACAGACAGTATTCATAATTTGCAGATGAAAATGTTGAAAACTATTGATTTCGACTTTTTCCGCCTTCAAAGTTGCAAACTGATGTGAAGTTCGTTTTTTTTATTTTACCTTACTTTTGTCTTCAAATCGTGTTCTTCAATTTTGTTATACATTCAATTTATACCTTAATAAATGTTGTACCATTATTTCTCAACAAGTTTGAGTTTCACGCTTACGACTATTTTTTCACAATTTCATTCATTTACAATTTTTTTTTTTCAATTAGTTGAATCTATACCTATAACTTCTTTTTATGTATTTATTTATCAGTTTTTTTCATTTCTTTTACCATGCAGTATATTGGATGAAAAATTTTCATCTACAAATCTATGAATGAGATCCATTAAATTCAAATGATGAAAAAACGAATCATTATTTTTTATCGAATTTACAGGAATAAAGTCAATTGAATATTGTATTACAAAATACGCAAAATTTTCAAAATTCTTGTATCTAAATATCAGACTCCCAAATTATTCTAATATTGAAATTTTTAATTTCTCATTTATTGCATGACTGTTGTTGGAATATCATTTTATTGTCTTTATTACTTTGATTTTGTAGAAAATTCAAGTAAGAAAATAGCCAAAAAAAAGTATTAGCATCGAAGATTACAAACGATTAATTTTTAATTTGTCGATAGTATTATTGTAAATTTCTTATTTCAGTATTGATTCGATAACAAAATAAATAAAAAAAAAATGATAGTACTGCAATATTCTTTATTTTTTAATTTACTTCAAAACTTTTTCGATAATCCCATCGATTTCAATTGATTTTCAATTCAAAATCTTGTTAGCTAAGACTTATTGAAGATTAAAAAAGGTGAAATTAATGCGGGCTTTAACTTTATTTCACTTGTAGGACAAGAGAAAACACTGAGAATCAATTATTTCAAAATCAAAATGAAGTTGAAAATACATTCAAAGAAATCGAAATGAATACGAGCTTTCGACTCGGGATCGTGCTTAATCCGGCGACGCCATTTCCGAAACCGGCTGTGTCAAAGTTTACGTGATTCTAGCACATGGAAAAGACGAATTGATTGTTTCTATGAACGTAACATTAATTTTCATAATATTAAAAATTTTCAAGAGGTGTTTTTCGTAAAAATCCAGATAGATATTGTTTTTTCAAGAATCTGTATAATACTAGAAATTTTTAGACATTTTGATTTCTAGAGCATTGAAATTCTGTAAGCTATTGAGAAATTCATAATATTGGAGTATTCTTCTGGTTTAATAAATTATGAGGAAATATAAAATATGATAAAAGTTTTCAAAAAGGCAAAATCATAATCCAAGGGACTCAAAAATTACGAAAATTTGATTCTGAATTCCAAAATTTATGTATTTTCAAAACTCCGAAATAGGTTAAATTGAAAAATTTTTTTAATAAGACCAGATTCTCAAAAAAATTACCTTATTTTATGTTATTTGTACGATTCGTTCTACAGATTTCTAGAATTCGATGATAAAGTAATGAAATTGACAACGATTCTAAGTTTCCAGAATTTTTAAGAATTTCTAATTTTGAGTAGATTACGAGATAGATTTTTAGAATTTTATGACTTGTCAAATGGAATTTTTCAGCTCATGGGTGGCAGCAGAAAAAATTTTCGAGAGTAATTTTTTTTAAAAATCTGCATTGATTAATTCTTATCTCAACGATCATCTTGGAGCCAATGAAATGAGAAAGGAGGTGTTATTTTTATTGAATCAGTTTGAGAGGATTGGCTCCAAGATGATCGTTGAGATATGAATTAATAATAAATAAGGAGCGAAGGAGAAAGTGAAGAGGGTTTTTCAATTGATAATCTGCATTGATGTTATTTTCTTGAAAATCTATGGAATATTAGAAATTTTTCGAACATTTTCATTTTCAGTGCATCATAATTCTGAAAGATAATCGGAAATTTATAATATTGGAAAATTTTTCTAGTTTTATAAATAATGAAGGAGCATGAAAATACTTGAAATATTTAAAAAGGCAAAATTGTATCCTCAGTGAGTTAAAAATAATAAAAATTGGGTTTTCTTGTGTTTAATATGAGTATAAAAAATGGTTGACTCTGGATTCGAAAATTTATGAAACTTTGAAACTCCGAAATTCATCAAATTGAAAAATCTTATAAGTCCACATCGTGGAAGATTAACAATTATTAAATCCCAAAAGAAATTTTTTTTCAAGTATTTCATGAATTTCTAAAATGTCCTTATTTTAGGTTTTTTTATATAATTTTGCACTATTTTTACAAATTTCTAGAACTTAAAACTAATGAAGGAATTTACAATGATTTTGAGTTTCTAGTGTTTTTATGAATTTCTAATCTTTTGTAGACTACACTGGTTACATTTTTGATGATTTTTACTCATTTTCCATTTTTAATTCTTATGTTAATTGATTTTTTTTATTGTTATTATTATGCAAACAAATTATTTTGTTAATATTCCTGTTTTCATTAATTTCTAAATGTGTCAGGAATTTCTAAAACTTTGGAATTTTATGCATGCTACTCATATAATGTTTAAGTATTTTTTGTTATTCAATAAATTTCTTCTTTCTTTAAATTTCGAATTCCATGGCTTACTTTACAGATTTCTTGAATTTCATGCTGAAGTGTTGAAATTCACGATTTTGAGTTTTTACTATTTTTAATAATAAATTGATATATTTAAATCGTACTTTTTAAAGTTATCGCATTATTTTGTTATAGTTCGTATTTTCATTATGTCTTAAGTATTCCATGAAAATCATCAATTCATTTTTTATTCTTCCTTTTCTACTTTTTTCATTGATGACCTCATTCTTTCCATTATTATTGCTATTCTAACCTATCAATTGAAAAAAGCAACAATTAAATTACCTATGTACCATGTAAAATATTCAAGTTCATGTTGATAATATAAAAACAGGAAAACAAAGTTTTGTTAGAGTTCATAAATTTTTGCCAAAAATCGTTTCTCGAAAATAAAATCCAGAAATACTGAGCGTGGAAAAATAGTTTCCGAAAAAATAATCGAAAAATTGCGACAATAATGCTATTTCTCTCTCGTACTTAGTAGTCAAAGGTACCATATCACGACAACTTGCAGAATTACAAATGATACAATCATCTTTCACCTTTTTGAATAATGATGAAAAGTCGACCTTTGCACGCGTTGTTCGGCAGTAACATTCGCACCACCGTTAAACGACTCGTGGTATTACCAGGCGTTCGAACCGTAACGCCCGTGTACTTAACATAAATAAATACTTGTATCGTATACAAATAAAAAACGTAATTATCCATTTAGTCGGGATGGTTTTTGCACGAGCGCGAGGGGAGATAGAAAAAAAAGGGAGAATAAAGAAAAAATGTGCGAGAACGGCCCGAGGTTGGCGCTGTGCAAGGCGTGATGCAATGCTGGAGCATGGGAAGCATTAAGGCGTTAAATAATTGTGTTCGCCGCGGTTAATTTTAGTCAATACCGCGTGCGGATTGGCAAAGATCACTGAACATTCGCTCACAGTGGCATTCTGCTCACGATTTTTGCCTCAGGTGGTGAGAGCCGAGCTCCCAAGTTGGCGCATACGCGAGCATTGCGCGAAAGGCGCGCACTCGGTGTTGCATCTCGCGCGTCTATAATCCGCCCTTATGAATGACTGTGTCACGGAGTCTTCTTTCAAACTCATTGCGCAAGCGAAAAAACGGTTTATAAAACAGGAGCCGTTTAGGCGTCAAAAATTTTTTAAATATGTACTAGAAATCTGTACTAAGAAGAAATCTTTGTAATTTGTACAATAAATATTGCAAAAATTATTATATTCTAGGACAATCTACAATATTATCTTAATTTTTCATATATTACAGTACGTTTATCCATAAGTATATTTCTTTTTACCATGAAGTATAGTAAAACGTGAAAAATTGCAATTATGAGTTGATATATAGTAAAAAATACTATACATATTGCATTTCTTACTTGAGTAAATAACAGTTCTCAATATACAAGATATGAGACATTGCCAAACATTATCAAAATTTCTACATTTTTTCATAATTATTACTATATACATATGAATTCCCCTGTATACCAATTACTGCAATACTAATATTTCAAAGAATACGATACTGTATAAAGTGAAATTTAATACATTTCATCTCGATCCTCCATTACTATATTTTTTAGTAAAAAGTACTAGATTGTTCTCTCAGTGATAGATGTAATTTTCTAGAATATTAAACTACTGAAAACCGATCGAAATTGTAATTCTAGACCATTAAGTTATAGAAATCCATGTAAAAATCTATGAAAACACAAAAAATATATCGAAACCTCAAAAAAATTTCATAAGTATTAGAAGAATGCGAGAAATACTAGAAATCTTTTATTACTTAAAAACTGTGAAGGTTTTATTTTTTCTAAAATTTATAAAACCTTGATTCCTCAGGCATACAATTCTCGAAATTTATACAGAAATCCATTCACATACTGGAAAGTTTTTTAAATCGTAGTTGAAAAAATACAGAAAACAAATAAATTTGAGAAATCTTTATAATGTGTAACGTTACCTGAAACATCAACGGATAGAAATACTAGAAATCTATAAAAATATCAAAGGATATTATAAAATCTTATTAATAGCAAGTACACTGTAAAAAGTATGTCTTATTTTCAGCGGTGTCTTAAATTACGATCTAGCTGAAATTGCGATTGCCTTGGTTTCCAGCGTATGCAATGCTGAAAAGCAGCTAAGACACTTGCTGTAAATTCAACTTTGTATCTTTTTTTCAACGTTCTCATATAAAACCAGCTGTGTTAGCTGGTTTTACACCAGTCACATCTTAATACACTGGCACCTACAGAAATTCCGTACACTCAGCTGAATTTCAGTAATGACATATTGAAATACACAACTTCATGCTGAATTTCCCCAAGAATCATGTCTTAATTTAAACACAGACATTCAACTTTTTAAACGTAAAGGTTCTTTTTTTAAAGAATCTAGCTACTTATTTAAAAAAGAGAACTAATTGGTTTTCAGCTGATTCAGTCTTAAATTCAGAGCCTCTACTAACTGAAGTTTAGCGCTAGTGATCTTAAAGTCAGCGCGACTGATCTTAAAATCAGCGCTACTGCTCTGGTATTACACAAAGGCGCAGTGCAGTGCACATGTGTGTTGACGATAATGAACAGTTTGACAAATTCTGGTCCATTTTGGTGAATGTGGTCTAACATATCCGCCATTGCGGGCTGTTCTGCATTTCATTTCACTTGCGGCCACGTGCATCAGAAAGAAAAATCTCTCTGAAAAGTAATTAAGGCGACGAAAAAAAAAAAAAAAAGAAAGTTTGTCAATCGCGATATAATTACGTCGACGACCTAAGTAATTACCTCCAAGATTTTTGTTATGGGAGCACGATTTTTCAATTTTTTTAACTTCGGGTTTTGTGAAGTTAAAAAACTGTTGGTGTCTAGAATAGCACATTTTGAATGGTTGTATTAAATATAATGAAATAAGATTTTTTTCCTTATGATTTCAGTATTTTTTATATTTATTAAGTATTTACATACCTTGAAGTATTTTTTGTTAATGTTATAGATTTTTATAAAGCTTCCTAGGCAATGCTTTGAGGATTAGTGTTCTAAACATACATATTTCCATTGTTTTCTTTGTTTGTTCGTTTTTTTTTTAATTTTCACAGAGATTTCGAGTAATTAATGGATTCGCAGAATTTATGTATTCTATGTTATTAATAAATTTTCGTAGTATTTTTCTTATTTTTGTAAATTCTATCTTTTTTATGAATTGCTCCATAGATTTATAAAATTTTACGATACATTATTGAAAGTTTCAACGGTTCTTCGTATATTCATATTGATGTGTTAGATAACATTATACATCGAACAGATTTAAAAAATCTTTTTGTTTTTTGTATTATTCAAGTATTCATACAATTTGAAGAATTTTCAAGTATGTTAATGAAATTTTATAAAACTTTTTTCACTAAAATTTTTTGAGGATAGAACTTGTGAGAGTTTCAAATATTATTTTAATTTTTTTTTTTTCAAGTGTTATTCACACAAACGTTTAGTACCTACTTTATGGTATTTTTGAATTTTGAAAAGTGTATTGTTTCC
Source organism: Platygaster orseoliae (assembly GCA_030522825.1). NCBI lineage: Eukaryota > Metazoa > Arthropoda > Insecta > Hymenoptera > Platygastridae > Platygaster > Platygaster orseoliae. Next base: position 37,724 of record JAPYZL010000624.1, on the reverse strand, counting down.
ATAAAACTGTATAGTACTATCGAAGTTTTTTTATATTTAAAGTATTTTTATGAATAAATAATGAATTATATAATGTATTGCTATTATATACAAAGTTTCAACAGTTTTGAGTATTTTTTTTCACGTTTCAGTAAACATAACACATTACACTGATTCAAAAATTTTTTTTTGATTGTTGTGCTTTTTTAGTATTTATACAATTAAAAAAATTTTCTGGTTTGTAAATGGATTTCCATATAGATTTTATGAATCGTATGCTGTAAGAATCAAAGTTTTATAAATTTTGGAAGAAAACAAATCTACAAAAATCAAAATCAAATTTATCTTTTTTAAATAGATTTCTAGTATTTCTTTAAGCTTCATGATATATTCATAACATTTCTATAATTATAACAAAAAAATTTTTCATTGCTCCTGGAGAAACTGGTTATTGTTTAAAGGTACGTTAAACATTCAAAATCCGATTCTTTCTGCATAAAAAAAAATCTTGTTAATATTCAAATAAAATTCAAAAAAACGTCAAAGAATTTTTATTTCATTGTAAAAACTCATTCCAAACTTTATCTAAAAATCCTTTTTTCTCCACGAATACCAGAAACTCAAAATCTGATCATGACAAAAAAATTTTTTTACGCCATTGAAATCCACCTCAAAATCGAAAACGTTCGAACAGGTGAGTTCTTTAGCCCATAATTCTTCAACGAAACGTGTAATGAAATGAGGCTACTAACGAGCTCGTTTGACATACATCAAAATTCAAATGTAAGGTTACCTCGTAGAGTATAAATATTTTTAAACCCAAGAAACTTGTATTTTCGTTTCTTTTTCCTCTCATGACCATTCGAATTAGCATGCAGCCGAACAAGTTGTACCGTTTCGGTCAGGCTCGTGCTTGACTAAACTCAAGTGCCAAATCCTACTTTTAAACAAGGACAAAATTAAAGAATTTTGAACAATCATCGACTTGATTTTTCCAAAAAAATTGTGCACCTGCCACTGCTTTTTTGAACATTTATCACGGCGAGTTATTCCACGCGACAAGCAAGAATATCGAAGGAAAAAAGGATTATCTTTTTCCGTCATATCTGCCTCATTATGATAATTTATGTCAACAGATTGAGACTCGAATTATGGATTTAAAAATAATATAATACACTTGTTGATCGTTTGATCTATCAGAAGGTTTTTTAAATTGATCCTAATTAAAAGTGTCGACTTTTTTGTCCGCAACAATGTAGAGATGGATGAATCGGAAATAATACTTAACCTTTGGAGTTTTTTGGGCCGTCTTCGTGTTTGACTTTACAACAATGTTATTTGTTGAATACAAACGTTTTTTGAGGTCGCGCCGAAGCGGAGATTTTTTTTGTTCCTTGGCACCTCGGTATTTGCCGTTTTTATCCACACTGAGTAGAAGATTTGCTAGCGTCGAGCAAACTTCATTGTCTCGTGTTTTATAGTTTGAGACTCATTATGAAAATTATGAATCTTTGAATTGTTATGTCTTTTTGAATCTCTGTACGATAAAATGAAAAATCTACAAATTGAGGTTTTAGATTCTAAAGATTTGAACAAGATAATTGGAGTTAGATCAGGTAAAAATTAAATAACAAATACGTATTTTTTTTGTATCTTATTATTGATTTAGACTTAGAACCATAAAATTGTATAAAGTAATAAGAGCAGATGGAGTTTTATTCCTGGGTCTTACTAAATTCAATAAAATGCGGAATTTATAGCTTATTAATAATAGGTGATTTTATAATGATCTAATTTGTAATCTAGAAAAAATTGTAATGACAAATGGTAGAGTTATACGATTAATTAAAAAAAATTATATAGTGGTAAAAGAGGTTAATTTTTTTCCATAATTAAATTAATGATAAAATTAATTGATGAATTATTGTAGTGATTTTGAGTGATTTTTCTATTTATTTCAGTATTCAAATAATTAAACTCATAATAAAATAATATTTATCATTTACTATCTACTATGTATTTAACTAGATAGATTATCACTCTATTTATCTAATATCTTAATAATGATAAAAATGGATAATTTTTTATCTACTAAAAATACTCTTTTCTTTTCATAGTTATATTGAAAAAATTAATTATTAGGTTATTGTGGTGTTTATGGGAAATGTTTTAATCTATGTCTACATTCTCAAAATAAAAATCTTATATTTAAATAATGTTTGATTTTTATCATGAATTATTTTAAATTTATATGATAACAGTTCATGATCCAATCTATTTAAAATATGTTTTGTAATATAAAAATTATAATAAAATTTTTATTCTATACCATTTTTTTCCAAGGTTATACTTCTAATAAGATTAAATAATAAATTATTGTGTTTTTGAAAAATGCTTAAATTAATATAAATTTTTTAATAATTTATAAAGTATTAGATATTCAATATCTTATATGTATTATTTACATAATATTCGTCAATTGAAATTCATTTAAATTATATTTATCGATTTTTCAAATTATCACATATTCAATAAATTTTGATTTTTATCAATTTTTGTATTCGTTTTAAATCCAAATTAACGCGTTTCCGTCTTTCAGTAAAAAATAAATTAAAAAAAAACCAAAGGGAATTTTTTTTTATCATAGATTTTTCACAACAAAGACAATTGAAATTCATTATTTTCTCACGAATTTTTGTGTCTAATAAATGTACGATTTAAATAAAAATATTTATTCATAAATCTTGAAAAAAAATTATTTGTAATTTCAAACATTATTATACAAATAACATTGATTTTAGCTGAATGTAAAAAATATTTTATTTAGTGTGAGTTCTTTACATCCAATGCCATGCACAAATCTTTTGACTTTTTAATTTTCGTATGTTATAAAAAAACATTCGTCATAATAAATTTTGGAAAAACTCTCAATATTAATTTTAAATACAACTATTTTGATAATCCTAGCATAATCTGCCATGTTTCATATTTTTTGTCGCAATTGTAAAAGTGTAGTTTTTATTTATGCAAAATTTGAAATGAGTAACAGAAAAATAATATTATTCAAAAATAGCTTATTAGTTATTGAACCATTGAAATCGGGAAACGATCGTCAATTTCTTAGGAACATTTGTAGAATGTTCAAAATAAAAAATAGAATTAACTAAAAAAACGAAAACCTCATAAACCATAGATTAAACAAATAAAAATAATTTTCTATCAACAAACTCAAAGTTTTTGAGAAATTTATCTAGTCTAAAATGATAATTGAAAATTCAACAGTTCCAATGGTGTCAGAAAACTTTTTCTCAGTGGTGTTTAAATAAACAAAACAAAAATGAAATTGTTTGTTTTACGACTGGGCAACTTTATTGATCGCAGGCAGAAGGTTCAACCCACTCGAGCTTACATAAGTGGTAACTTTTCGGGGTATAGACGCGTTTTTTTTTTGTTTTTTTCTCGTTTGCCGATCCGTACAGAAGCTAGCGTAATACAGAAGTAACGTAGGTACATCGTGATAAGAGCAATAAATTGCTATCACTCCTAGGGCACATTTGCGGACCATCGAAACAATGGTTTACTGTCGAAGCGATTTTTCAATGTGTTACAAAAACGACTAACGTCTATCGGTTGATATTTATAGAACAGCGGCTCTACTGGCACATTCAAAAACGCTCCGTTATCCGAAACAACACAATTTTTACACGCCTCCCGAGAACAAATTGCTAATGTGATTATAAAATTTACCCAGTCGTCGTGGAATGTGCCATCAGAGACTAGAACATCGTAATTCTCATTACAGTGTCATTGATAAAATAAACATAATCATAAAAATATTAATAATCGTTATTATCATGGTAATAAAATAATATAATAAAATCAAATAATAATAATAATATTACAAACATACGTTGAGCTATTTACAAAGCGCGACTGCAGTCTCGATTTCCGGGAATGATAGAAGGTTCGGGAATGGTACCGAGGACAATATCAAGCGAATTTCATGATTTGCACCGTGCGACAGATTTTCCTTGAAGATCATAATTTTTTCTTTGTCGCACAGCGTCAATACAGTTTTCGGGGGAAAGAGCGTCAATTCAAGTAAACATCGAACAACGCAAGCTAATAAGCCAATCTCGATCAGCCTCGAGATGCTGAAGTCTACGCGCTCGGGCTACGTTATACTTTCGCCAAAAATTTTTTCAAAGTAAATTTTCAATCCGAAAGTCTCCCGAACCATCCAACAACGATCCACAAACATAAAAAAAAATGTAAATAAAAGGTCGAAAAATTGGATGTTGCGTAATCATTGTCGCAGTGTAGTCGATGAAGCGTAATCGTTCCCAAGTGGTCGTTGTAGGTAGGAACGCGAGATCAATCGGCCAAGTGAAAAAATGAGAAAGAAAAAAAAAGAGACGCGATAGTCGTGGCCTTTGGACGAAACAGCATTAAAAGTGACACTGAGCAGTCTGGCGGTATCAGGCTTACCGTGCACATCGCGCGACTAGCTCATAATGCAATTAATTATTGATGCCATTCCGAGCGAATGCGCCGACCGTAGACGTCAATCTTTGTGCTCGTCGGCACGCGCGACTAGACGAAATCGAATTGACAATTCACCCGGCGTTTTCATCAAGACCAGAACCCAGAAATTGCACGAAACGAAAAGAATCGGATTTTTCAGTGTTTAATTTGGGTTTTGTGTCGAGCGCCAAGAAAGGTAATTAGAGAAAAACGCATGCTGTGTTTATGTTGACAGTTTTCAACGGAATAAAAAGGTTCTGCAATCTAAAAACATCGTAAAAACAACGCCAAAGCTGTTAAAATCCTCTTGAGTTCAAGCTTCAACAGCTTGATTCGATGGAATTATTGGTGAAGGACTCCGTGTGGCAACCCAAAAATAAGTTTAGTCGGAACCATTCAAGAACATTGCCATAAAACATTAACGCAAAAGATTGAACTGCATTCAAGTTTACAGCTTTAGCTTTGAAATAATTTACAATTTGAATCACAAAAAAAATATTGCATTTCAGCTTGAAAAGCTTGATTTGATGAAATCATTATGAAAGAGTCCACATGGTAAGATAACCTAAAACACTATTAAATCTTTCTGGGGATCATAAATATAATCTCTTATTTAAATTTTTAAGTTAGATTTAAATAAATTTTATAGAACAGAAGGCATTCTTTTCAATGAATTGGACTTGAAGAGCTGTTTATTGATACCAATCATTATCCACAAATGAAAATTCCAAAATTAAAGTTTTATCTTGAGCGCCATGCAAGGTGATTAGACAGAAAAACGCATGCTGCTTTTACGTTAGCAGTTTTCAACGAAATACATCGTAAAAACAACACTAAAGCTGTTAAAACCCTTTTGCGTTTGAGCTCAAAGAGCTTGATTCAATGGAATTATCGTGAAGAACTCCATATGTGACGCGTTTCGAAGAAAGGGACCTAAGAGGAATTTTATGTTAGAGTCATTTTCTTATTGAAAATGAGCAGATAATAGCCCTTATGTCAGATGCCGCTTAGGTTCCTTTCTTCGTGGCGCGTCATATATGATAGGTTAATTCAAAAAGTAATGGAATCCTTTTCAAGTGTTCATTGGTGAAGACTCTGGGTGCATTTTGTTTGAAGAGGTTCTTATATAATTTATTCTATCTAATTAAAGGTACTGGTAAAACTTTTGGTGGCAACCAAAAAATGAGTTGAAGCTACCTTAAACCAACTTCAAATTCAGAATTTTTATCTCGAAAAGGACATTTCATTGTAGTTTGATTCGATGAAATCATTATGAGAGACTCCATATGGTAAGATGACCTCAAACGCTATAAAGCCTTTCCCAGTGATCATCAGTCAAAAGGAATTTAAATTTTTTGAACGGGACTTCAATACAAAAGGCATCCCATTAAATAAATTGGACTTGAAGAGCTGCTTATAGATACTAATCTGTTTCTATAAACGAATATCGACTTTGGCGTTTATGAAATTTACTTGTCAACATACTGCAACTTCCAGAACACCCGAACCACCAAAAATGCCTAAATCGCATGTTTCCGAGTTCTGGTACCGTCAAAGGAAAACGTCGCCACGACGCTTTTCACCGCTCGTCGTCCCGTCCAGGGTACTTTGGTACACGCTCGGGTCGCCCGAGGCTGGGGCGTGGCTCACAGTAGCCGGAACGTAGCATACTCGAGTGCTATCTTTACGGGGTATCCGTTATTACGTTGTCCAACTCGTCCCGACTAGTGGAAACCCCGTGTTAACTTTTTTTTCCGTTTCGCTTCGTTTTTGGCTCGCTCCTTTCCTCCGAAAGCTCCTCAGGGTACACGTCGTCGCCTTGGTCTCTCGCAGTGTTCGACGTTGATGATATGAGTGGTACCAAGCAATAAGTGTAGGGTAGTAAGCGAGATCAAGGTCATCTCGAACGACAGCACAAGGGATGGCACAAGGCTTGGGAGTGCGCGTAAAATAAAAAAAAGGACTGCTCGACTAGCAAGAGGGGTGATTTTCTTGGGGGGGGGAGGGGAGGGGAAGTACAGTCGGAAAAAATGACGTGTCAGGTCATCTGAAGTGGATACAACGCGTCATTTTTTCCGGTGTAGGGTTGGGAGGAACGGGACCGTACGTTATTCAAAATAAAAAACATCTACATGTTGAATGTGAAAATCTAGGGGGATTGCGTGGCAGCCGGATGGCTAGTACCTAGAGTAGCCATTCGAATAGCCATTCGAGTAGCCGTTGGAACCCTTGTAAGGAACGGAGTGTATGCTCCTGGAACAGAGATAGCCGAAAATCGGAAGGTGAGGAAGGAAGCGTTGACGCTCCTACTACAGTTATCACATAATTCTTCTCCCATCGTACTCTTGTTGTTGTTTTATTTGTTGCTGTTCTCAACGTGAACGAACACAACGCGTTAGTACGAAAAGAAGTGAGGATTTGCATGCTACATTGCGATTCGTGCGTATAGCCACTTTGGTGGGAATCTCAGCGAATCTCAATGTATCGGCGAGATCTTGGTAGCAAGGAAGAATAAAGAAGAGCGCGTGAGAAATAGAGAGAGCGAACGAGTGAGATGAAGATAGCGAGAGAGTGGAAACGGTGAGTGAGAGATTAAAGTGCGGATATTGTTTTTGTTTTGTGCGTGAAGGCAGGAGGTTCAGAGCTCCCGCTCACCGCCACCCACATCTACAACAGAACAGAAAACAAGACCACCGCCATTACATACAAGGTATCCATTAGTGAACCACCGCTCAGAGATTACTTTTTACGGTCACGCGGACCCCGGGCATTGTTTTATTACATTACACGGGCGACACGTTTGCTTCGTTTAATTTATTAATTCGATTCCGCGGTGTTGGCATGCGTGGAGAAAATAACGGATCACTTCTGGATTGCGTCTCATAGACGTTTCGATACCAGGTCGTTCGTCATTACGAAAACTCCAGAAAAGGTGTATTATTGATGTCAGACTTTTGAAGTGTACGCGAGATGCAATTACCCGCGGTTACGAGCGTGTTGTTGAGTTACCATACTCATCATTCCAGAAGAAACCGTTATTTTCTATTGAAAAGTTTGCATTAATTGTGTATAATGCTCGTGTAGGTACAGTCCGATCTATTCTCTTTGCGGGTGTGGGCGTATCATTCCATTCGCGGGTAATATCCTTATCCTCTTTTGCTGGCGCACGTAGTAGAAGACACTAGCCGGTTTATTCCCTCGTTCATTTCTAATGACGCCGTATGAGTGCACGCGAGTGGAATTATACGCCCACGTAATGACGTCGTTCTCAGAGCGTAAAGTGTACGGCGAAATCAAGCTTTGGCGGTCTTGGCTCGTGATATACCGCGATTTTCACCGGCTGTATGTACTCTCTTGAATTAAATTGGTCGAATTCTACTGTTTTTGGGAAATTTTTTACTAGTTAACTCATAAAATAGTTCTAATGACTAATACATTACTAAAAAAATGTTGACTTGAAATATAGTAAAATAACGTGACTTTGAGTTAATAAAAATCCATAGCTACCTTAAATAAATACGTGAAAATTTTAACTACTTCGATGTAAAATAGTGAAATCTCCAGGAAATATTTTTTTTGTCAGTAGTAAGACATGTTACTATTGAATGTAGTGGTTGTTCAAATAATTCAATTTGAGAAAGTACAAATTAAGGGAGATCTTGAGTTTTTAGGCAGTACAGGAGGAATCTAGGGATTTCTTGTAATTTGATAGTGCTCAGGTTATGTGTACACTGACCTTGGGATTGTTCGAGCGAAATTTATGTTTCTGATTTTAGGAAAAAGTGGAAAATTTTTTGCAAATGCTGCTGTTGTGAGGAAATTGATAAAGAATTGATAGTGTTACACAACGGAAAAACTGAGGATCGATTTTTTGCAGTGGTAATAGCTATGGATAGTTTCATTTTTATTGGAGTCAAAGTTTTTTTTAATATTTAAAAAAGTATTTTTTTGCAATTTATGTTATTAAAAAATTCCGAATGTAAGTGATGAAAAATAATTTCTGGATTATCGATAATTTGCTCATTTTATTCAAAAAATTTATATTTCTCTATTTTGAAAGACTGGAATTCGCGACCGTTTTTTGAGAATTATTCAATCACATGAGTTAACGATGATTTTCAGCATTTTTCGAAAATTCTGTTTTTTTTTTTTTTTTTTTTAATTAGGTCTTACAAAAAGAATGTATTTTAAACGATATTGAATATCGTTTCTCTGCCAGGAAAATATTGTTCAAATGAGACTTCCTTATACAGAATCCAAAATTAAATTATTCAAAATTTAGAAATTCTAGCTAAATTTACGATTTTTAGATTCTGTATGAATTTGTTATTTTTCTTTGAAAGAGAAATTCTAAAGAACAATAATAATTAATCAAATAATAATTTGTTATTAAATACTTGTAAAGATTTTTGTTTTACTTACAGTTTTAAAAATTCGTATGTACTCATCGATGAGAAATAAAACATAAAAAAAATTTTTTTCATCTGGATTATTAAATGAAAAATATTTTTTTATACTTCATAAAATTTTCACTTACATGTTTTACCCATTAAAGAAAATGTATTTTGACATTAAAAATAATTTCGTAATAATAAATACTGTAACAGTAATACTATATTATGTTAATTATAAAAATGTCAAAAAAAAGTATGAATAGTAAAAGATTTAGTGACTTAAGATTCTTAGGATACTATGTTAAAAAAAACCTTTTTTTTCTTGAGTATAACTGGATCAAGTCAATTTTTCCACGTGGCTTTTAAAACTAATATGGCAGTAATGTCGAGGTTAGTGTTCGCACAAATCGAGCTACTATAAGAATTTCTCCTTTACTGCTAAAAGACCCAAGGACTTTTTATAGGAAGATCGAACCCTCGTGTCAGTGAAATATAATCATTTTAAACTATAAAGAGTAAAAATTTACCAAATTTTGTCTTTGTTAATTCATCAAATAACACGATCAATATCAAAATAATATCAAAATCTTTTCATTTGCATAACTAAACGCATGCAAAGTTGCTTTCATGGATTCTCAAACTTTACATAACATTTTTTTTCTTTCAGTTGAAATAAAATATTGATCAACTGTTGCATCAATATTCATTATATCGAAAAAATTACTCAAAAGTGAAATAATCGATATTGTTATGGATCAATAGTTTGGAAATGGTAAGAAATAAAAAATAAATATTTAATATGCAATCATTAAGTTCAATTACTAAAGAATATTCTGTGATATATTTTAATTCTACGCTGTTTTCGTCAAATGTTCGAAATTTGAATCGAAAATTCACGTCTTGTTGTTTTGAAATATGAGAGAATATTTGTTTAAATTATAAATAATTTAAAGTCAGACTCTTGAAAATAATAACCAGTTATTTCATAGACACGAGGCCAAAATTTCCTTTCAATGGCACACGTTTCGCAGCCGGATTAAAAAAAAGGCGATAACCAAGACCTCGGTTGACGCTGAAGAAATCCCCGAAAGAAAGCCGGAAGTCAGCGCGCGCGCTTTCGCCTTGCTTTCTCGAAGTTAATCATCTTTTGTCGCGTCTCACTTTGCAACACTGGCTCATAGTAGTTAATAAAAAAAGACGTCACAGGGATTTCTTCGCACATAATTAAATGTACAAATAAAAGTAAAGTCATTCTAGACATTGAATAACGTCCAGTAGTGAATACAACGAGATTGAGGAGGGAGCAAATTTTTTTTCGAATTCATTGTTCATATTCTATCGACGGATTTAATTTAAATATTCAAAATATTCGATTTCACATTTATTGTGGTCATTATATTCTATAATAAAGAAATGTCTTTTTCAAGAAGATATTGAATAGTTTCCCATAAAAAACAAATTCAACAAAAAAATTAACTGATTCAGTAACAAGGAGAAATAAATCATGCAAAAGTTAAAATGAATAAAAATTGATGAAAATTGATGATATATATAATTTCAATAAAATTCTCAACTTAGAATAATAAATTCAATAAGATGAAAGCATGATTCAAAGATTATTGATAATTTTATGATCATTTGTAAAAATTTATAAGTAATTGTATCCTTCATTTTTTTTATTTTAATATTTCATTACTATGATGAAAAAATTTAATATTTTATGTAAAGTTTGGAAATTTGAGAAATGCAACATTGAATTATGATGGAATCAAATTTTTTTCTATTGCGCCTGTCTCAACTAAAACATTTGTGTTCACCCTTGGAAACGTACGAGTGTTGCCAGAATTTCAGCGTATTCTTTATTATTTAGGATTTTTTTGTTATTGCTTATGAGTTTTGTTGATTGTACGAAAATCAAATCTGATATCAAAAAACGTTTCATTTTTTTTTATCATTTCTTTAAGTTTTATTACATAAATATTGAAAAATTTTTCTATCAAGAATTTATGATTGTGCAGTGTTGACTAACAAATTTGTAAGACCTTAATTATTTTCAGGGTTTGAGTCTTCAACGTATAAAATGAAAAATCGAGGATTCCTCATTTTATCGAAATTACATATTCATGTCCTAATGAAAAAATTTTTAGGTTTTTAAATGAAAATCGAAAGTTGGAACTTGTTGCAATACTTGAAAAATTTGTATTTTTTTGTTTTATTTATTTTTTTTGGTATATACCGAGGTAGATTATTTGAAATTTAAAACAGATGAATTGAGATAACTTTTCGGAAAACTAGGTAAATTGAAAGTTATTTTACAGAGAAATATTCAAAAAAATTTGTATGAAAACTTTAGAATTTCATTAAGTCGAGAAGGAAAACTAAAAATAAAAAAACTAAAATAATAGTCTAGATTCAAGAAAATGAAGTCTTGATGTTTGAAAATTATGATAGAAAATCTTACGAATTATAATTCAGAAGTCAAGAGAAGTGATTACTCAAAATAATTTTTTTTGACAATAATCATAGAAACATATAAAAAATTTTATTCTACTTGCTGAAGTATTTTTATTTAGGAGAAACAAAAATTAAAAATTTTGAAAGATAATGAAACAATGTGTAATATAATTTGGATATTGTTGGTATACTCAAATTCAGAAGCATTTAATACAGGCATTACGAGTTAAAATTTAATAACCAACATTTTTCTCCATTCAAATTAAAATATTCACGTTGCAAAATTGACAATTTTTGAATCACCAGTTTAAAGTTAAATCATTATTCATATCTTGGACACAAAATTTGTCATTCTTGTGATTCCAATCAGAAACTGTAAAGAATTCTAAATTAATGCTATCTTTGGTCTCATTTTGAACGTTACAGGTTTAGAAACTTGAAAATTATATATACATGTTTTTTTGGTAATAGTGTTATTCTTAAAAGATTAATCAAAATTTTATAATTTTTCTGTTCACGAGAACAGGAAAACAGCGATTCAAAAAAAAATAATAACAATAATAATAATAAATGAATAAAAATCATGATTTTGAAGCGCAAATATCCGAAAACTGTATAATTTGAAAAATAGAAAATTTCCTTCTCATTTGCTAATCAAAAATGTAATTTTCGACTTGGAAAAAGCACACTGTGTTTTAAACCATCAAATTAACATTTTCTCTGCAATGAACTGAGAGTTTCAAAATTTAAAAGACAACGAATTGAAGTTCGGTGATTGATAAAATCTGATACATTGTAAAATCAATTTGTAATCTAAATATTTTAAGATTAGGAGTTTTAGCTTAGATCACAATATATAACTCAGAAATAGATGTATAAGCCTATAAATTTTAAAATCTTCAAAATACTTATGACGTTCTTTAAATATTTTTGAAAATGGAAACAAAACACAAATGCTAAACTCCAGCTGCTTGGCTACCATAATCTACAGTAATGAACAATATCTCATACTTGAAGATCCATATCATCCTAAATTTCATCACTACCAAAGTCGAAAAAAATACTACCCTTCTCTCAAAAAAAAATACACGGTTGATACAACCAATTTAACTATATCCAACAAAAGTCACAAACCCAATAAAACCGTACCAACCATGCATCCATCACAATCTCGTATCTCACTTTTCATATGGCCGTGACAACAATACCGAGTCGAGCAATTTCCCCGAGGAAACGCCCAAAATCTGGCAACACCGCGATGGAACGTTCAAAAAAGAATGGAAAGCCGACATTACCTGTGCTGCTTGAGGTTGTCCTGGCGCTTGAAGGACTTGCCGCAGACCTCGCAGGTGAAGGTCACGTCGTCCTTGTGGCTGCGCTCGTGGATCATGAGGTTGTAGGGTTTGGTGAAGCGTCGCTGGCAGTACTTGCAGACGAACTCCACGGTGCACTTGGCGCGCATCTTCTGCCGCCGGCCGAACTCCCGGCCGTGCCCCTCTGTCTCCATCGGCATTATCGCGAACATCCTTATAAATTTCCACCGCTCCCTCGTGGCACAACTACGTTACTCCGTCTATCGCCTCCCTCTCTCGCTCTCTCCTTTTCTCACCGCGGGGGCTCTTCCTTCTCGCTCTCTTATCGCTTGTCAGCGCCTGTCCCTCTCGCACTCGGGGGCCGAGGTGCGACTTGGCTACGTCTTTCTCGCTCTCACCTCCCGCGCTTTTGTCTCTCGAACGGCTAACTGCTGGCCGACTCCCGGAGTGAGTTCACTCTCGCACTTGGATCGCCGGAGTATCCGCTACCTGTGGACAGCAAGGTATGCGCCGTGTTTTATGACGTTACTTGTACCGAGTTTGATTCGCTTGTCATTGTCATTCTTTCTTCTATTCAGTCAATGACAGTTTTTGGGTAGAAGGTCAACGGGTGGACACCGACAAGGATTTCGAAGGTGTTTTAAACGACATATTCAATTCAGCATTTGTGGTTGAAATGAAATTGTCGTTTGAACTGTGGAAGACTCACAATTGACTAAACTAATCGCGAATTGAAGTTTTAGTCTTGGTTTGAACACATTGAAAAAACAGTATGTTGCGCAGTTTTGTCAAATATTTATTAGCTATTAATATATATCTTACTTATAAGGATAGCGTGCAATTTATACTAAGTTCTTTGAATTCTGCAATATTTGCGACAAATGTATCATATACAGTAGGACCTCGATCGAGGGGACAGCTCGGGGGTTTTAAGTAAACAGTCCCCTCGATCGAAACAGGAACCACCTGCGGCGAAAGACCATTAGGCAGAAAACTCGAGAACTTGTTTCAATAGGGCCCAAAAACACGGACAATGAGTTAATGACTTTCCAGGCGTTTTGAAATTCTTCGCGACTTGAAATTTGAGATCGCATTGCCACCGAAGGTTTCACGGTAAATTTGGATTCCCCTCGATCAAAGTCCCTTTGATCACGGTCCTACTGTATTTGGCTTCAGTTACTTGAACCAACACTTGATATAGTAATTATTAATATATCAAGTTTGGTCCTAACATGATTTGGAGAGTTTCAGGCATTTACCTGATTCGATATATTGATAGCAAATATACGTACAGTAACTGTAAATCTACAAAAGTTTGCTTGAACTTTTTTGAGAGTGTACATGAATAAATCGCTAATTTGATAAGATGAAACATTTATTTCGCCATATTCAAGTATGCGATATAATAATAGTTGCCATATTATATTTAATGTAACTATTCTTTTTTTTCAGTGCATGATAAACCTACAACGGCAATTTAAAAATGTAAATATCCATAACTGTACTATACTATCGCTATTCCCAAGTGTTTATATTGTAACAATTGTAATGTTGCCTGAAATTATTATTAATAAATGAATGTATGACGAAATATGCACTATGTTGCTGTTTTCGACATACCATGTTATTCTGTTGACTAAAATGTTGCAAAGAAACATTGCTGTTTTTAAATAAAAAGATCGCTATGTGTATCAATACATGTAATACGATCATCAGATCTGACAAAGTTTCTTTCTTTCTATTCAGAAACTTTGAAATGTGTAAAATAGAAACTTAAAGCACTGGTATGTTGGAAAGATGATCAATTAGATTTTACATGCTCGAATTAGGAGTAAAATTTTTACTGGGACATGATTAACAGGTCTGAAAAAGGTTCTTTCTTCATTTCTCAGAAGTTTTAAATGTTCTAATCTAAGATCTAAAATGTTTAACTCGGGACTGATTGAATTTTCAGAAGTAAAAAAAAAAATTCGAGAAATGCTAAGAATACAAGTAGTATGAAAAAATCCCCGAATTTATAGAATGATAATTTTCTCTGCAATCGATAGATTTTTTAATCCAAAGTCTAAAAAATTTTTAATTCTAATGTGTTGATTTATAAAAGTCTATATTGAAATTTTTTGAAAATACAATATAATTTCGATGATTGTTTCATTATTGAAAAAAAAAAAAATATATAAAATATCTATAGTACCATAATTATTTGAAATAATAATAATTTATAGGGATAGTGTTTGTGGGTAAATTTGTTATAAAATTCAAAATCCACGGATTCAGAGCTATAGCAATGAATAATAATAGTGTAGACCTATAAAAATATAAGTTAATTGTAAAAAATTTCATAAGTACTGAAAAATACAAGGTTAGATAAAAAGTGCAGGATGTTTGCTGAAAGAACAATTATTCAATAACATAAGCCAAGAATTTTAATAAAATGACATAAATGAAATATGGCAATATCGTTATTATATCATTATTTTTCAAGCTTTTTGATAGATTTTGAATGGTATAAATTGATATACTCTAAAAAATTACCATTATTTAACTAAATACATGATGCCTTCCAAAGAAATGTCGGTAAATAATGGACCATGTATCCAAATCATTTCCACCATTGATTGAATCATTTCTGCCATAGCAAATATTGATTGCGTAATCGTAAGTCAAAAATTTCTAAAACACTTATGATATATAGTTATTCTCTGTTTTGATTTTGTCATTATTTAGTAACATACTGTTTTTCTAGTTTAGGACATTATTCAGAATGTATAGTCATAAAAGTACGCGCTTTTATATTCAGAACATTTCTTCTGTTCGAATGAATATCAAAAGAATTTCTCTTGTTCATAAATGTCATTTTTTTACTGATGAATGAATAAAATTTTCTTTTGTTTTGCGTTTTACTGATTATCAAAGACACATTTTTCACTCTTTACTAGTGAAATTTCTTTCAAACGGATTTTAAAATGGGCTGCGATTTTCTTTTACATAACTAAATTTTGTAATCTGCGAAATTTACGGTTGAACGATAATTTCAGAAAATTTTCGATACTATTACCAGTTTTAAAGGTTTATTGTAAGACGTATGAGTTCATTATTGAATACCATACTAGTTATCTGCATTTATTACGTGGCAGATAGACAAAAATTTTTAAATGTATGCCTAATGACACAAAATTATCTAATATCCTATACTTGTTGCTCAGGAAAAATTTAATCATAGTCAATATATACTAGGAACAGATAAAAGACTGAAAAACGAGGTAAATGAGTATTATAATTTACGCACTTGTATTCCCATGATGTTCTTGAATTTCTACATAGAGAATAGATTTCAAAAATGAAAGTTAAGTAAAAAAAACTCATGTTTTTATAATTTTTCCTAACTTGTAATATGTTTTGTTATTAAAACGGATACATTTTATTTGAATAACCAAAAATGGCATTTCATAATGATCATACAGTGAAAATTTGATTAATTTGACATTGTCTCATCACATAGAATACTTTCAAATTTTCTTCAGTTATTTTGAATAATGTATAATTAAAACGTTTGTTAGTTGTAGGTTAAACTATTGAAAAACTTTAACTTTTTTTTTATCTACACTGACATTTTTCTCTAAAATGCATAGCTTCAACAAAAGTATGTAGAAATCAATTGTGTGTATGTTTCAAACTACGAAACTTCGCAGTATTTAATAATACGCTTGGAAAAAACTTCTTCTGTTACTATTTTCTTTTGGTCAGTAACCAAAATGCCAATTTTTCGACACATAAATGAAAATAACCAATATCGTTGAGAAATCTTGAAACATAGAATGACTCATTACTTTTAAAATCTCTCCAAGTCAACTGTAAAATAAGTTACAAGTTAAGGAAATGTCTGATTATTTTTGAAAGTTGATTATAAATGTCGTGAAATGGTCGAAAAGTATAAAATTCTTGGCAACTTTTGGCAATGCAAGAAGTATTTCGAGCTTTATATTCTCGATTTCGGTCTACTCATGGAACAAAAGGGCAAGTCACTAATTTTTAACTTTTCGCTCCATTTTGCTATTTTTTTGAAAAATGGAAGTCACACTATATCCACAAGAACTTAAATGAATAATCATAAAAACATACACGCGTCTAAAAACGTGACGTTGTTCAGGGACAGCCCCTAAGTAGTAGCGTAGCGTAGCTCGGTTGGTGAAGGGAAACAGCGGTGGGGTCTAATTGGGCAACCGTGCTACGCGTGCTCTCCGATTCTCTTCTAGTCTTTTTCCCCTTTCTTTCGGTCCACCGTGAATACCCGAGACCCTTTTTTTTCATTTTATTGCCCACTGCACTTTTTTCCCCTTCGTTTTTTTCAAGACTCCAAGAAAAGTTCGGAAAAAAAATCACTAGAAGAGTGATGATTTTTTACAGAAAAAACCCCAATCGTGAAACAAAAAATGAACGGCAAGGTAAACTCTAGAAACACCTTCACCAAAAAAAAATACTAAAAACCCATTCAAAGGAATCGACACGCAGTTTTCGTAATTTAGAAGCGCGACGCTATGTCAAGCAAAAAAAGTAATAAATGGCAAGGGCAAACGAAAAAATGGTTTCTTAGAACACACAAATCCTCAACTAACGTTTTGCCTGTACTTCTTGGAACGTTGGAAAAAATCCCAAGCGGAAAATCGACATTCCTTTCACACTTCCGACGATATTCTGCGAAAACGAACCGCACGTGAAACGGAGAACGGTAATGTTTTCCGAGAACGTACGAAAAATCAGCCAACGTGCGATAGGAGGTTCCAAGAATTGAAGCGAAAATCCAACGCGAAACGGAGAACGGTAACGTTTTACGAGAACGCACGAAAAAAAAATCTTAGACGTGATTTCCTCGCGACACTTAGGTGCACGTTGGAGGAAAAACGACGAGCGAGGTGCGATCAATCGCGGTACTGATCCTGGCATCCGGCCGCTCCGTGACTCGCTCTTTCGCGCACAAATAAAAGTGACTTGAGAGAAGAAGGGAGCAGAGCCAACCAAAGAGCGGCTACCGTACGTGCACTGGTTCCCGGATAAGAAGGGAGCAAGTCTCTTGGACGCTCGCTTCTGGCCAACCAAAGAGAGGAGCGGCTACTGTGCGCCGCCCTGCGCTAAAATGCTGCTACCGGTTTTAGACCAGTCGCTACCGCGCGTTGGACCACACCTTCCCGCTACGCTCAATTGCGAACACGGAAGGGCCCAATGCCGAGCAAGGGTCTGCCATTTGATAACGATGGAAAATGGCGGAGGTTATCAGACCGTCGGACAATATTGGTCGCGTGGGCCCGACGGATCGGGATCGCTGGTCAACGGGGTCATTGTCATAGTGTAGTATAATATGGTCGAATCGTATGAAAAATGAACACCTACAATCAGCCTTTTTCAGATAGAAAACCAATTAGTTACTTGTCATGAAAAGCACGACTCTTTTTGAAAAATAGTAGAACATGTAAGTCGCAAGGACTTGTACATTTTGAAGCTCAAATTGAAGAATGAAGGGATTTGAGGTAGATCGAACGAATATGTGATAAAAAAATACGGAAGATTCTGATCATTATTTTGAAACTGTCATTTCAAGCGAAGAATTTTATAACTGTTTGCAATCGCACTGCGGTGAATCACTATCAAGCACATTCTTTCTTTCATTAATATGTGGCATCAGTGCAATCATGAATGTTTTAAGAAGCAAAGCTGAACGGTAAAAACCTCAAATGTGTCATTACATGAAAACATCTCAAATTATGTACAATTTGTCGTGTGTCACTGTTAATCACTTCACTTTTTGAGGAAACTACATTGCGGAACCATCATTCTATGATTCATTAGTTCAGACGCACCATAAAATATGCTCTCAGTTACGTTTTCGGAAAAAATAATCGAACAATGGGGAAAAAATTTCAATCTTTGTTACGAAGCTCAATACTCACCACGAATCGTAGGATCCTGGTAGGCCGTCACACTAGCGTATCACGGAAACTCGCGCGAGCGTCAACACCGAAGGCCCGATAACAAGTGGTAGCTGAGTGAGTGAAGTGCGGTATGCTCATAGAGAGAGGTCTGGACCGTTTGGGTGCGCGGCGTCGACTGAACCTCCGGTTGGACGGTTGCTTGGTACTTGGTAGCTGGAATAGTAGACCGAAGACGGTAGGTCGTAGTGTAACGCCAAAGGTATCCGCTTCTTCTGGTTGGAGGACCGGGACCTCCCTACCGAACTCGGGCCTGGTGTTCCTCCTGCAACCTTCCGCGGTCCCGTGGCAGCTCCCAAGTGGTAGTTGGAGTAGTAGTAGAGTCGTAGGCGTACTAGTGTTAGTGTAAGGAAGATGAAGAAGAAGAGGACGAAGGTAGTTGTACAGAAGAAGAGGAAGATGGGGAGAGAGCGGCGATGAAGAAGGAGTAGTAGTAGTAGCGCTTTTTATCCCGGCTACAGGTACCGCCGACTCTCCGATCCTCTGTCCTTGTCGCGCCGGTCGCCGAATAGCAGAGCGGTTACTCACAAATCCTTCGACGACGCGGCTTCTTGAAGCTCCCGCTTCAGGTTCCCTTACTTAGTGTAGGTGCTCCCTCTTCCCATTGCCCCTACTCGAGTCCCGCGACGCGCAAGAGAGAGAAAGAGATTGTGAGAGAGAGTAGACAGAGCGAGCGAGAGAGGGAGGACCGCCCCCGTGTCCGTGAAACTGAAAGCGTCATCCCCATGGGACTCTCCCCTCCCCTCCCCCCTTCACCGCATATCCCCACCACATCGCTCTATCTCACTCTTTCTCTACTGGGACAAACAAAAATTGATTCGTCTCATTATTTATCGCGCGACGATCCTTTGGCGAGCGTTAATTGAGTACTCGAGAGCGAGTTTTATCGGGAACGCCGTTTTAATGGAAGCAAAGGCGCTTGTAGAAGTTTTTTGCTTGAGCCAAACTGCGATACCCCGTTTAACGACGTCGCCCTGGCTTCTTGCGGCGGCGCACCGCTCGCGCTTTCACGTTGCCGGGGCCCGGTCGCAGAGAAGCGCGGGGGCGCTGGAGCGCCCCAAGGGTTCCCAGGGCACGTGGGAAATGCACAGTAGTCGCTGTCAACCTCCCACCACGTGGTCGCTGCGCTCCCACTATGCGCGCAGAGACCATCGCCAGGAGTTTGACTCCGCCCACGCGCGCTCTTGGCGTATCGGGTCGCGCGGGGCCCGCGTAACTATTGCCTCCTCTCGCGGGCGCTCAAGAATGCGCGAGTATAGCGGGCGAGGAAGAGGGACAGATGTAGAGAGATGGATGGCGAGTTTTTTTTTCTTTTTTTTCTTCGCGTTCCACGGGCCGCGACATCTCCCTGAGCGAAATCGTGGCCAACTCCTCCAGGGGTCTCTAATAAATTGGGAAAGTCGCTTACTGTCAGACCCTTCTTCCGGGATCTTTTGTGCGACTGATCGTGGTTGACGTTGTTACTTACGTCGGGGAAAATCGCACGGGGGGATAGGGCAACGATGTTAGTCGCTGTGGTGGCGATGAAAGGGGCCTTTGGAGAGTTGTTGAAACGTTAGTAATGAGCTACTTGAGCAATTTCGCAGCTTACCGGAATGATTGGGATGTGTCCCAGTTTGTTTTTATGATCGGTGGAACTGTATTTTGCGTTACGGTACTTTATTCGATCATTATTTGAAAGGCTTGACAAAGTTGCAACTTTGATGGTAGCGCCGAGCAATTATCAAACTTTTACAGCTTTTTGTGTAATTAAGAAACGGTTGAACAAGTTTCGCTTTCTTAAGTGCATGAAGATGCATTCACTTATTATGAATTTAGATTTTTGTTCTAATTTTTCTCGTCCTCGGAGTTTTGGACATAATTGTGTTCAACGTATAGAATTTGATAATTCAAATCAGTGCACATTTTTTAATTTTTATTTAATTTTTCTTTTATGCATCGATATAAATTAAAAGGACAATTGTACTCCGTCTTCAGAAACTTGCGTTATAAAGATTTTTGTGTTAAAAAAATGCGCCATTGGAAAAAAATTCCACAAACATACACTCTCAATATTGGAAATGAAGAAAATGTTTAAAAAATGTAAAAAAACTTGTCAAGTCTTCGATGTAAGTATGACGAGCAATTGCATAGAATAAGTATCTTCATTTTTTGAGTATCGTTTTGAAAATGAATTTAAGCAAAGAGTTGTGAATATTTTCGCGTAAAACTTGTTAGAACTTTTACCGAGGTGCACACAATTTTTTCACTAACAAACAGTCATGATTATTGTCCATTCTTTTTGTGGGTTCGTGAGTAATAAAGCGATAAAGGCGATTAAAATCCGGTAGAGAGCGATAAAGAAAGATCAGGTCGTCCAAAAATTATTACAGATCGCTTTCGAAAAGTGCCTTAATTCATTCAAAATTTTAAGAACCTTGATTAAATTCATTAAGATGATACTCTGAGTCCTAAAATAAACAGTTCTTCACCTTTTTACTAAATTCTGTGACTTAGCGAGGTAATGACCAGAAATTGGATCCAATAAACACTATAAAGACATCTGAAAATTCTTGCAAGAACCCCAACTTTCTCATAAACGACCGTAACTTATGATCAGACGAGCCATGCGCAAAATTTTTCACCCGCGGTTTTTCGAGGTATAATGAGTCGCTCTCTCATGGGACTTCTTACGGCGCTTTTTTGTCTCAATCGCGGTGAAAAAAAGGCTCAGGTCCTCGGGGCGTGTGTATACAAATTGATTGCCGGTGATCGTGAAAAATCGACGGGGGGAATTTTGTACGTGTAGAGGAGTATGAGGCGGTGGGCAAGAGGTGGACGGAAATGAAAAGAAGAAGAGGACGATGATGATGGAAGAAATGCCTACGCGTGGGTCGCACAAACTCGGCGGAGAAATAATCCGCCATTGCCGATCGGTACTGTACGCCCCCAACCACCCTCGCCAAACGGCGTCTATAGCGACGTGACCGCGGTATATGCGCTCGCGTAATGAACCTTCTCGCATGGGAATTTTCTTACCGCTCCGAGCGCCCGGAACCGAGTTGCGGGGGACTAGTGCGAGCTTACAGCGAGCATTTTGGACCTTAGGGTCGCTTCTGAGGTGGAACTATCAAATATGAACCTCAGTTCTGACCGTTTGTAAAAGTTTAGCAAATTTCCTGATAATTATAGAAAAAACGTTCTCCACCTAGGATTGAATTAGTAGAAAACTATACTCATTAACAGCAAAATATCACTAACTGAAAAAAAGAAAAGTGAGTCACTAAAGATTAGTAAAAAATCTGTAATTGCTACAGAGATTTATGCTTACTAGTTAGATTAGTAACTTATGACTAGAGGAATAAGTGAATTGATTTTTAAAAACTTTAGTATAATCCACTACTGTATATTACGTATCAAATTTCAGTATTAAACAAATGAAATCATCAATTTTTTCATTTGGTACAATTAGACTACTTTTTTTTAGCTAACTTGTTGAATTTTACCAATTTGATAGTAGATGTCTGACTTATTAATAAAATTAGTTAAATTTCATGAATTTTTTTTAAACCTTTTTTCGTTACTTTTTTTCTAATGACTTTACAACTGTTGATAAATTATATGAGATTACTGAATTATTGTTACTATATTTTTGGAAACAAAAAATAAAAATTGTGAGAAACGCATGAAGCATTTCGCATATGGTAATGAATTGTAACCAGTTTGTTAAAACCCTTGAAGTCTCCCGTTGTGCTTGTAAATTGAATGCAAAATCTGTGAAGAATCTCGGAAACTCTTTCATTGTAAAAAATTGTGATTTTAGTCTATTTACCGTGATTTTATTTATTTTTTTTTCTGAAGAAACTGAATTGCTGTAACACTGAAAAAAACTATTAGAAATACGTTAAAAAAAATCCTGTTTTTATTAAAGCGATATTTCTAAGCCACAGTGCGAATAAAAATTTTGATAGTTCTCTAGCATTATTCTTTATTTTTACTTATAGAAATCAAGAGTTGAAACCTTATAACTAAAAAATATAGATAAATCAAATACATGGAATTATATAGGCATATTTTTATTTTCGAAAAAAAAGCAAAGTGAAAACTATCAATTTCGAAATTGAGAGATTTTTTTTAATAAAAATTTATAGTTGAAATGATTTTGAAAAAAATCACGTGAGATATACTTTTCGTTGAGAACAAGATTTTTCGGAAAACGTGAACAAAATTATTCAATTCTAGAAATATCAGTGAAATACGTAATTTCCTTGATTTTCATGATTTTACGATTTTTTTGAACAAAAACATTAAAAACTAATTACAAAAAAAATTTTTTTTTAGCTTTAAGCTTTTTTTTTACAGGATCGAAAAATCATAAAAATCATAAAGAATAAAACTGCAGTCATATACATAAGAAATACTTCTCCTTTGATATACACTAAAATTATTCAATATTTTTAACATTACAAGCAATGAATAAATTGACCTCTCGAATCCAGTCAAGTTTAAGGGTAAACGCAACCACGCGTGTCATTGAGAACCCGAAATCGCTCCACGTTTGACGCGGTCCTCGAGAGTGTGAAAACGTGTGCAATGACTATATCTGTGCATTATACGCCTTTTAAAAACACATTCGGTCAAAGCGGAAACAGCCAAGCCAAAATTTCGAGTGACGGTGGTCCTCATCCCTTCAATCCCGGGTTCATGGTCTTCTGCGGCTTCTTGCACCGCAGACTTTACGCTCGCTCGTCGTGATCCAAAATGGCGACGAACCACAGGGCATGACTAAATGACGTTCCTCCATACTAACCGTTATCGCCACTCATTAAAACCAATTTCGCAGTGTTATCGTTTTTTAAGTGCGTGATTTTCGCATCCAACATTAGTTTTTTTTCGATAAACAGAGTTGTGTATTTGAATAAACGACGTGGATCACATTAGTTTATTTTTTTCGGAATACTAATTTTCCGGTTTTAATTACCCGAACAAGAGCATGAATTGTTTATTTCATTATTTATAGAATTTGATGCTGTGGGAATTAATTTTTCAGGATATTAGGGTATTCGCATTAATTTTTGAGAAAGTTATATGTTTAAATTGATTAAAAGTATTTTACGAACTGGCAGTATTCTATTTTTTTCGTATTTGTTAGTATTTCAAACGTGTGAAATTGAAAGAAATAAAGATCCATAGTTTCTTGATATCTTTTCCAGAAAACTCAAAAATTGGCAATATTTTATGAATTTTTTTATCATTTGCTGAATTTTTATGTATTGCTATATCTTTAGTATTATTACAATTAAAAGAATTTTTAAGTATTATTATAGAATTCAACTCTCTATGATTCGTAATTTCAAAGATATAAAATGAATTAACGAATTTCTGGAGATATTAAAACTACCTTTTAATTTATAGCATTTATTATGTTCCTCAAAACTTTCCATTTTTACAGGTTTTTCCAGGATTTTCATACAATCCTTGTATTTTTAGTGCTTTTAACATAGATTTATTTTATAACACGCTCTATAACTAAAAGTATCATAAATCTAAACATTTTGATATGTTTTTCAGAAAACAGTAATCCTATAATTATCTTGTATTTTATGGATTTCTGGTAATATTTGAGTATTGAGTATATCTCAAATATTCAAACAATTTTCAGACTTTTTCAGTATTTGTTTCTATAAAAAATTTTTTTATTAGGTGCTCTTTCATTCAAAGTATACATGAAAAATAATGGTAGGAATTTCAAGAAAATCGTATTTTTAAAGATTAAAAATATTTAAGAATTAACAGTATTTTTAAAATTTTTGTGATACTATCTAATTTTGTATAGTTTCCGAGTGTTTTCATAGATTTAGAGTAGTTTAATAAATTCTTTTTATACATTTCCAGATCTAGGCATTGATTTCATTTATTCATTTAAATTTATATATCTGCTTTCTTCATATCTATTCCTTTCCTTTTTGCTTATATTTCTTCATTGTTGTTACAATTTGAACATTTCCCAATATTTTGTAGATAATTTGATTTTCATATCATGGATTCTAAACTTTCAACGATATCAAATATTACAAAAAAATTGTCTACAAATTATATTCTCATGATTTCTTTCGAATTTATCAAACATCGTAACATTTTCGAGTACTTTCACTATTTTTTAGTCCATAGAGTTCTACAAAGACTTCTAGAATATAATGCCTTGCATTCATTTATCTTTCGATCAATGCATTACTTCACAAATTAAATACATAATTATTATTTATTTACAGTCAATAGGAGAGTGGAGGGGGGGTGTAGAAATTTTACTGCTCTGTTTTAGGGGTTAAGGGTGAAAACGTGACGTGACGTGACGTGACGCTTTTTGTCGTCACTTTAACTGGACATTTCCTGTTAAATGATAAACAGCTTATGAACTTTTACATAAAAAGTTTCCCTCTGATGGCTTTTTTCACGATATTCACCGCTTTATGGCCTGATAAAAAGCTTCATTGATAAGAAACTTGGATCGTCACGCGGGATTATGGAGTCGTAAAGTCATTGCGGCTTATCAGCCTACAAAATCGCTCATTGTGTCCTGTGCATCAATTTATGTTATGCTGTTTTGATTGAACAACCTAAAAAACGAAAACAAAGTTTTTGTAAAAGTGAAGAAAAGTATTCAAGGGAATGATATCGAGTTATGCTTTCAAATCTAGATGAACAGTTTTCGCCATTTGATGAAGAAAGTAGCTAATTTACAATTTTTTAATAAATGGAAAAATATTGATCGATCAGTGTAATCGACTGTTAGACAATGGGAATTGATGGAAATTGATTTCTTGATAAGTTGCATTGAAATTTTTTATAAAGTTAGGTAAATGAAATGTTTGAAGTTTCAACGGGTCATTTCACAAATATATATTTATTTATGAGTATATCAATGAATGGTTATTGAAGTATTGTAATTTATTGTTATTAGTTTTGCGACGATTGAACTTATACTTTTTGCAGGATATCGCTAGTCATATTTTATAAAATCACTGTATCTCATTTTTATTATCTTTAAGTATTCATTTATTCCGCGTTCATATTATAGCATTGTCAGGTATTTGTATATATTTGATAAATATTCTCAAAAATTGTTGCTCTAGAAGTTAAATTATATTTGATTTTTCGTACACAGAAAGAAATCTTTGGTTCCAGCAACCATTCATTTAGTAAAATATGGACCAATCAAATTTTTTGCTATAACAACCAAAGTTTTCATTATGACTACCAGTATAAAATTTTCACTATGGAAACTGTAGTTGAAACGAACAAAACTTTGGTTGATCCATATATTACTAAGTAATTTGGTTGCTAGAACCAAGTATTTCTTTTCGTGCATATTTAATAGTTTTTGAAGAAATTTTTTTTTCATGATTTTATGTATATTGTGAATTTTTAGTATATATAAGAAGATTTTTCTATGCATTAAAATCTGATTTATTTCTATAGCATTTAATGTTTTATTGATTTTGAGTAATTATTTATAAAATTTTGTATAAAATCTTGCTGTAACATATAGCTAGTAGTATTTGTTTTTTATCGTATTTTAATGTGATATTAAAATTTAGAGAACTTTATTGTACTTAATTGTGTTTTTATATACATATTCAGAATTCGATTTCCAAATCGAATGTCTTGTGAATTTCTATTATTTTCAATAACCTTTTAAAAAAATTTATTACATGAATTTGAAATATCTCATAGATTTCTAGTACTTTTCCAAATAGCTCTATGGATTTTTAGAATTCGATACTCCAAAATTCAAACCTAGAAAGATAAAAGGATCAATAGATTTCTCTCCAAAGGTTTTTTGTATATAAAAGATTTGTAGTTTCTTTGTTTTTCGCTACTTTTTTAGTATAGGAAAAGTTTGAAGCACCTTTAGGTATTTTTTTGGATTTTCATAAAGTTTCTTAGCATTCCATACTCAAGTAGTACAGTTTTATAGGTTTGTAGTAATTTCGAAGATTTTTTTGTTTATTTGGTATCTTCATAAATTTTTATTACCTATCGTAAGGGTTTCTAAAATTTTGAGCAGTCTATTTATTATTCAGTTTCTATAAAATTCTATCTAACTTTTTGTTGTTTTTACAACTTCCTTGTATTTTCATGGATTACTATATATTTGCAGAATCTGATGCTCTATAGAGCATCTACGGATTTTTTAGGGAACAGTTTTTTTCATAGATATCTAGTATCTCATAGGTTTCCAGTACATGTAGTTTTTTTGTATACTTTTCAGTATTATTTTTTCGTTAGAATTCGATAGTTTTAATGGATTTATATGAAGATTTTTGTACTTCATTACTCTAGAATTTGTGAATCAATATATATTCAGTAATAATATTTAATTTTTCAAAAAAATTCGGGGTATTTTGTATGTACCATAGTATTTGAAGTATTTTTTGACTGTTCAAGTATCAAAAGGAACTGCAGGTATCGATTAAACAGCGAATGTTAAGTTGATCTTGCACCTGAGTATCCCTCAAACAAGAACTTTTTTTTACCATTCCGAACCTGACGAATGCATTCAAAGAAAACCTTATTAAAATACTTAATACCTAAAAATCCCTCAAACAAGAACATTCCATGAATATGTTGAACCTGGAAAGGAAGTACTTCTAAATAACAGGTTCAAATAAGGCCCAAAATTCGTATTTCGCTTCTTAAACCTGTCGTTGCGGGTTCATCATGTTCAAACCATAACCCAAACTTCGGTCTCTCTCGCTCTGGCCCAGTTCCTACTCTATGCATCTCTCTCACATTCACTGAAAACTCAACGACGCTCCTAACGCCTTAAGTTAACCATATTCATTTCATCAAGTAGCGAAAACCTCTGACTCAGATCAAGACATCTCCGATTCATGGCTTTCAGGAAAAACAATGATGAAATATCCAAGTTTATCCCGATGTTTGAAATGAGTCAAGACGTGACGTGACGAACGAAGCGTTTTCCTGTGACACATACTTAGGTGGATAGTCGCGGGCGGCATGCCGATTCCACAAAAGAGGCCGCGATGTTTGCCGGGCGCAGATAGTGCAGGAAACAGGAAACTCACGGAAACAAAGCCTCGGCAAACAGAACTGCGCCAGATACCTGTGAAATCTTACGAGGGCAAACATAATAAGTGTCTCTATATCCATCGCCTCGCAATTGGCAGGCGAGA
Source organism: Platygaster orseoliae (assembly GCA_030522825.1). NCBI lineage: Eukaryota > Metazoa > Arthropoda > Insecta > Hymenoptera > Platygastridae > Platygaster > Platygaster orseoliae. The sequence continues at coordinate 9,900 of JAPYZL010000624.1, read as the reverse complement.
AAATGCCCCTTTTTCCTGGGAAAGGCTGCAGTGATAAGAGTCGGTTGATAAGCCCACGAAAAGGAAAATTTTCGCTGATTAGACAAGAACCCAATCTGGCTAAAAGCATAGGATTTCGATGTTTTCACAGCTGGTCGATTGTTCGACTGTTGATCAATTAATTAAAACGTCTTCCTCGCGAGTATCGCGGTATCTCGACAAGCGAGTTTTATAACATTGATGCGGAATCGATTAATTACGTTGCGTGTAGTCGATAAAAAAATTTATTAATCGACCCGCCGGCTCATTACAATTCATTACGTCGCGGCAACGTTTTGTCTCGTTGGGCGTGTAGGGAAAAAAAGCGCCAGACCACTTTTGATTGTTCGTGTTGAACATCCCTAGCGGTTCGCCTCGCTGTAAATCACGACACTTTTCACACTTCATTTCTCCCGTTTGTGTTTACAACTGTTTAGACGTATAAAACGCGTGTTTTATTGGCACTTGTTTCTTTGTCAGGTCATTTTGCGGAACTTTGAAAAGCGTGTAATCGCGAGCGTACGACATCTGATGCCATTAATCAATTCCATTGTGGCAACGTTCGACTTGGACGTGATTTGTGGAATTGATAGCGAATGCATCATCCGACTATTGTTCGATATTACGGCGAGGCTTGATTGATCTTTTCTCCGTTGACCACAATCACTGACAATTCAAATGTTCGTGCAATCGCCACGGGGATCGCGGCTTCTGCGAATCGAGGCTTCTGTGAAATAAGTCGTGATTTTTAAAGTTTATGGCTCTTAATGAGGAGTTTTGTAAATTGTTGGGAATAATTTAGAGTTGTTTGTGAAATTGTAGAATTGGCAAATTTATACAAATATTAGGGAAATGTTCATCATGTATTTGAATCATTTTGTTTTTTTTTAGTAAATTTGATTGAATTAAAAAAAAGACACGATATAGTTTCAGGATGTCTTAAAGTACATGTCTCAAGTGCAACTTTCTTTGGCTTTTTGAAAAAGTCAATTTTTGTTCCACAGTGTTATTTGTAATATCTTGGCTGCAGTAATCTGATTGCTAACTAGAATAAATAGTCATTACCAATTGAAAAACACATAAAATAAAGAATTCATATTCATAAATAAGCAAAAGTAGTAAAAAAATTCAAATAAATTTGAATTGAAATAAAGAATAAAAAATGAAGTGAAGAAATTAAATTAATTCCGATAAATTTGAACAAATTGAAAAAAAAATTAGTTATAAGTTTTGAACAATAAACTATGAATAAAGAATTTTAAAAGAATCATGAATTCTGGTCCGAAAAACATCGAATTCAAAAAATCTTTAAAAACATTCATAAAAATATCTGAAATTTGTTCAAATTGTAGAAATACGAAAAAAGTAAGGGAAAAAAATCGAAATTAATGTCAATATGTAGAAAAAATATTGTTTCGTGAAAAATCAAGTGGAATTCTCAAAATCTTCGAAATTTGTAATACTATCACATCGAATTCTAGAAAATACGAGACATATTCACAGAAATGCTATAAGTCTATCTATCTATAAATATTGAATTACCATATTTGCACAAATAATAAGGAAATATTTATAATGTTCTTAGAATCATTTTTTTAAACAAATTTTATACCATTTATTATAATATCTTCACTGCAAATATCCAATTGCAAACTCGAATAATTGGTCATTACCAGTTGAAAACATATAAAGTAAAGAATGTTCAATAATACGTAAATAAAAAATGTAAATCAATTCAAAAAATTATAATTTATTTGAAAAGAAAACAATAATAAATGGAAATAATTAATCGAAAATGAATTAATCAATATTAGTAAATGAAAAATAATTCATAAGAAATTCCTCATAATGAACTATGAATAAAGAATTTGAAAAGGATAACGAATTTTTATTCGAAAAGTATCGAATCTAAAAATCTCCAAAAACATATCTGAAAATTGATAAAGTTGTATGTATACTTAAAAAAAAAGAAGAAAAAAAAGTTACTACACCCGCATAAAACATATTCTTTCGTAAAGAATAAATAAGCATTTTCAAAATTTTCGAAATTTTTAATGCTATAACATTTAATTTTAGAAAATACAAGAGCTATTCACAGAAATGCTAAAAACCTATCTATCTCTAAATATTGAATCAGCATAGTTGTACAAATATTAAGGAAATATTCGTAATGTATTTAGAATCATTTTGTTTTTTGAGCCATATTTGATTTCATTTTTTATAATATCTTGACTGAAATAATCCAAATTCTAACTCGAATAATTGGTCATAACTGAATGGAAAACATTTAAAATGATGAAATTTCAATCATTAATAAATATGAAATGTAAATCATTGTAAATGAATTTAAATGAAATAAAATGATTCAAAAAAAAATAAATAAATGGGAATTATCAAATAAAACTGAATTGATAAAGTTATATAAAATTTGAATGAATTTTTATAAATGATTAATTATTGGTCATATATTTTTCTAATAAATATTTGTGAATAATGGATTTTGAAAGAATGATCAATATTTGGCATTAAATTTTAAGTACTAATGATAAATGTTCCCAGATAATTTTTTTGATATTATCAAAGTCAAAATCACTATGAATCAGAAATGAATAGAGAAAACTGGTGGTATTTCTGAATTCTTTTTCAAATATGTCATAGTTACAAAATAATATTATCTTCACAACAAGTATTAAACGAATGGGAAGTGAGGAATTCGCAGGCGCTTATTCATTTTTTATTTACAATGTATAGTACCATTGATAATATTGTATACGTTATTATTATCCAAATAAAAAGAACAGGGGGAATTCAGTTGTGCTTCTGATTTATTCAATATACATAGAAAACACACATCATTAAAATAAAAATCTTGTTTTATTGCAGGTCATGAAACAAGGCATGTAAATAACTGGAAATGCTCGAATCCAGATTTATTTTAAGTAAAACAGTACGTAGGGTTTAATATAAATAATTATAAATAAAACTTATATAAGAAACATTCACTGAGCACATGCAAAAAATTAATTTTTTTTTTTGCTAACATTCTTAGACAATAGCTATAACCTCTAAATTTTACGTTAAAATGTTTATTTTCAGGGATTTTCTCCAAGAAAATCTTTTCCTTATCAAGATCTTCTGAAGTAGCAGAAATTCACTAATAAATACAAAACTAATAAATCACATTTAAATTAAATCTTGTTCATTTATAATAAATGCAGAGTGAATATTCACTTATGATTTTTACTAAACACATTTAAAATGATTTTTGGAAAAAATTTATTGTATACATGCTGCCTGTAAAATCATCGAGGAATGCGTACACACCAATTTCCATCGCTGCGAGCCTCGGAATTTTTAGTTCAGCACCGCGCCGCTAGATGCCCCTCCGCATGGCGCTTCTCGCATTCAGGTTGTTGTGTAGAGTGTATTTCAGGTCTGCCTCGGCCTTGATAAGTTGGACATCATTCCGTAGACAGATCTTAATGTGTGTATAGGGTCTGTACGAACAGGTAATGATGTCTCCTTCCTGCTCTGCAGTTTCTCAAGTGTGTAACTGTGTGATGTTATGTTGATTTTTAAAATGTAAGTGATTTTTAAGATTTGCAGCATGATAATCTTCTGTGTTTAATGCATTTCCGCATATTGGGCGTAATGTATTTCGATTATTGTTCTTATGTATGGGGTACTCACTCTTATCTAAAACCTGTCGAATATTTTAATAGTGTGTGTGTCATGGACGCGAACTAGCTGCGCACGCGCCAACGAATAAATGTATTGGTGAAAGCACACATTCATGCATGTTTGGATGCATTACATTTCTCCTCTCTCCCCTCAACTCCGCGCCTATCCGACGAGTTGCAGTTTCTGATCTGGGATGCCAATCCCAGGTTCGCTGCGATCGTTTTTGCGGGGCAAAGAACCTTATAAAAGTGAACACCTCTATAGATTGAATATGGTACTTTCTATTTTAACAATTGATACATCGCCTTAGAATGGCATTAATAAATTAAATTAATCACAAAATATGCATTCTGTTGCTTTTCTTTGAAAACCACGATATTTTACCAACTTTTGAATCTGAATTTTGAATTGTTTATTCATTGTTTTTTAATACAAGTTACCTATAATCTATGAATGAACGAAGTAGTTAAATACATTATTCTTAGATGTTGTGAACTGGCGGGTGATGTAGCAGCGCTCGCATACATCGCCTTTATGGTCTTCTATCGACTTGAAATAAAGTGTTATTACTTTTATGGAATAAATGAACCGCTACATTTCTTAATACACGTAATATGAACATTAGATCTGGTAAGGCATTTCTAATATTGAAAAAATTTTAAATGTGTAAAACATGAAATCGGATGACTAATTTGTCGCGATGAGGATGAAGTAGATCTAAAATATCTAAAATCTGAATGAGAATTTATCCGAATCGAAATTTATATATATTTGTGAGAATTTATACACTCGCTATCCCTATCGCAAGTTTATTAAAAGTGCGCGTTGATGTGACGTTATAACATTACTCTGATTTTGGGCTTGCTTGTTTCCGAAATAATTTTCATTGTAAGAGCATCGGATTCTAAAAATCTTCAAAAAAATCTATAAAAATACCGGAAAATTTTTCAAATTGTCTAGATACTTAGAAAATATTTAAAAAAAATTAAAATTACTGTCAATCTATAGAGAAGATATTGTCTTGTGGAGAATCAATTGGAATCTTCAAAATCTTCGAAATTTGTTAGTCTATTACATGAAGTTCTAGAAAATTCAAGAGCTATTCACAGAAAAAAATAAATATATTTTTCTATAAATATCGAATAAGCATATTTGTATACATATTAGGGGAATATTCATATTGTATTTAGAATAATTTTGTTTTTATAGCAAATTTGATTGAATTTTTTATACTATCTTGGCTGCAGAAATCGAAATGCGAACTCGAATAATAGGTAATTACTAGTTGGGAGACATTTTTTTGAAATGCACTTGAAAAATTGGATTTCTATCTTATCGGTTATATGGACTTCATGGAGAAAAAATAAAAATAAACATTTTGTAAATAACATACAATACGAAAACTCTAGAAACCCATGAAATACTTCAAATCTGTGTAAATATTATTTTCTTAAAAAATATAAAAAAGGCTATAATTTTTATAAATTGATTATTTATAAATAATTTTCATTTCTATATTAATATGGAATATTTAAATTATCAAGAGGTATAAATATAAAAAATTTATTTTCTATAAATAAATCAAATATGTATATATATGAATGATAAATGACAATAATTATATTACTCATTTTATTACAATTATATGAATAATTGTGAAATGAATATTAAATAACTATAGTGCGTTTCATATATATTATTTTAATTTATTTTTAATTGGTTATATACCATATTTTATTATTTTTTCATTAAAAAATGAGATATTTTTTTTCAAATTCCAAAGACTGAAAGCTCGATTCGTTGACTCCATAAAAAAAAACTAAAGAACAATATTTTTTTTCTAATTGTTATGACTATGAATTTCTAACTAGATTTTTTCAGCCTATATACATTGAAAATCCCCCAAATTTCCGTAATTATGTAAAATTCTCGACAGTTAAAACCTCAAACTTGAATCATTTACACACTTTGTGAAAAATTCTTTGACACGATTAGTCTCCAAACGCGACTCATCTCCAAAACCACTCCAGTTTTATACGCCATTGTCAGAGTAGGTTTTTCGTTGTTCATGCTTTTCGCGCCGAAACATGTAATTTAGGCGAGGCCGCGTGTAATAAATACTTGACAAAACGTATAATTTGTTTAGAGAGGTAAACAGAAATTTCAGGGTGGAGAAGAAGAGGTGGGAAAAAAAGAAGGGGAAGAGTGTTGTCGGAAATTAGCGACGACGCGCGAGAAAAGTGGATAATTTCCGTGGGACCGAGAGCAGAATATATGAATATATTTGTCAAGTAAAATTTTTAATGATTGCAAATGTTTGGATTAATTCATACGAGATTAACAAAAGGTGCGTAAAATTTTAAAAAATCGTTGTTTTATTTTAGACTTCACTTATAAAAAATGCCATCATTTCGCCAAAAGTAAAGAAATTGTTATGAGTTTTATTTAATTATTATTTAGTTAATAATGAATTTTCGGAAATTTTTGTTCATGATCGTTTTCCAACTGTACAAAAAATTAAATGAATTTTGACATTGCTTCGATTTTTCCATTTTTTATAGAGCCCTGCAGATCATTTTGTACACTCTAAAAAGTCGATCTTATTTTCAGATGTCACACAATTAAGGAACAACTTGAAATTCAGAAAGTATTCTAAATTAAGAGAATATGTCTCAAATCAAAAATGATTCACTCAAGTTATGTTGAATCTTCTTGAGTTAAGACTTGTCTGCTTGTTATAAATTGTAAACATGGACTAAATTTATAATAATATGTGAATTTCGAAGCGCGTCTTGATTTTGTTGCATCTTAAGAGGAGATTCAATGTTTACAAAGTGAGGATAAAAAAGAAATTGTATGTTCAAACTAGGACTAAAATTCTGACTTGGGTTCATAAAATTGAAAAAATTCTTTTTTTGGGAATTCTAATTTTTTGAGGTCATAGTGCCAATTATCCAGTAATTTCAGGCTTCACATCCCCAAAAGTGACCCAATCGTTATGAATCTTATTACTTTATTCACTTGTTAATAATCAATATTCGGAATTGCTTGTTCATGATCGTCTTACAAATATACATCACTATCAAATATCAACCTTATTTCTAGATACAACAAAATTAAGGGACGACTTGAAATTCACAAAATATCTATAATCAAGAGGATATGTCTTGATCAAAAATGATTTACTCAAATTATGTTGAAATGAATTGAGAACATGAACTAAAATTAAGATTGCATTTCAAAACGATCCTTGATTATGATGTTTCTTAAAATAAGATTCAATGTTTAGGGTGTAAGGATAAAAAAGATTTTGAATGTTCAAACTAGGACTAAAATTCAGACTCGGGATGCGTGCACGTTTCCGGCTCGTCTTTCGCGGCTCAAGTAATTTATTCGCGAACTTCGATACGCGTATCCTTTGTAGAACGACCATTATGTATCGTTCGACAACGTGTGCGTTCCCATTGGGCGCGTCCGCATATCTACGACCCGCGCGACTTCTCGCCGAGAGAAACTTATGGTCTTTTGATGTCGGCCGCCGTTGCGGGGGACAGATGTTATCATCCTCGTTCGAGGGTCCCTCGCGCGCGTTCGGACCCTCCTGCGACTCCTCCGACATGCGACTTTCTTCAATCCGATATTTTGTTTAACGAACATTTCACACTTGCCACAAATCATTACCTGCAAACTTATGCATCACGGGCAACAATGGCGCAATTTTTAGGCAATCAGATGCATTTGCATGTCATGTTAGGAGAGAAAGTATACTACGGGTCAAAAGCTTGGTTCAGTACTTTTAAAAATTTAAATTCTTGTGTAATACTATTTTTTAAAGGAAGTCGTGAATCTTGAGTAAAAAATAATTGGGAAGTTGCATTAATTTTTTTATTGCTATATGTCAATAATGAATAATACTGAAATACAGTATATAAATACAGTCTAAATACTGAATTATCAAAATATAGACAACCGAGAAAATGATCCACAAAACGTCAAGAGCGTACATGATTTCATGACTCAAGAATTTTTCAATGAGAGTATACTTTTCGCGAGAAAAAAAGTTCAATCACGGCGCCGACGAAATATTTTCGATCGGCGTCGTCGTCTCTTGGGACGGCGAAAAGAATCCATCACAATGAATACGTCAAAGGATCGTAGTTTTCTAATGTGTTTTTTCTTTCTCGCAACTCATCCCGACCCACTGTTTTCAAACTTGTACGGCATTATACCAGTTATAAATTGATGGCTACAACATCATTTATTTCCATTTCGAGACTTCATGGGAAAATATAATTTTTCTTGTGTGCCCTACATCATTGGATTCCTTTCAACTTTTTTACTTTTTTCAATTAACATGTCACTTAGCTCTGGACATAATGCATTCATAGGATTCGTGAGAATTGTGTGTAATAATTGAATTTATAAATGTAAAACATCTATGATAATTTATAACATTGTTGTAGACTGTTTTTTATATTATTGAATATTATATATAAATAATTAGCTGATAGACTTTCTATTATCGACAATGAAAAATTCCACCAATGTCGCTTCCCTTTGAGGAACGTATCGAATGGAAAATCAAAAGCGGCTTCGAAAGTTGCCAGAAATTTTCGAAAGTTCTCAGCCAAAAAAGAAAAAAAAATTACTGATGATCGGCGAGAACTTTTCCAAAATGTACAAAAAAAAATTAGAGGGCTCGCGTGGATTTACACATTGACTAATTCAAAAATGCGTCGCTTTTGTCTTGGATTTCAGCGAGTCACGGAGAACTTTTCGAAAGTGAGTGGAAAAAAGTTGTTCGCTGTATGTAGTAGTCGAAGTGGGCTTCTCCCTTTCGGAGATGATAGATGAACGAAGACAGAAACGGGAATTATGAGCGATTTTCTGCTTCTGGTATTCGGCTGCTTATTTTACTTTTTTGCCTTATTCCCTTTGGCAAAACAAATGATGCTAAAGATGCGATGTTAAAATCAAATGACATTTTGAAATCTGCACGAAACGACGGAGAAACAGAAAAAAAGAGAAGATGTTGCCCGAGGCGAAATTTCGTTTTGAATTTCAACTTATTTTACAGTCAGTATTCGCGATTTGCAGGTGGAAATGATTAAAACCATCGATTCCGACTTTTTTTACATTTAAAGTGGCAAACTGATGTGAAATTCATTTTTTGTATTTCACCTTAATTTTATCTTCAATTAATGTTCTCCAATTTTTTTTATATTAAATGTACACCTTTCTAAATGTGGAAGTGTTATTTCAAAACGAGTTTGAGTTTAACGCTTACGACTATTTTTTCACAATTTTATCAATTTATAATTTATGTTTTTCAATTACTTGAATCTATGCCTATAACTTTTTTCCATGTATTTATTTCTCAATTTTTTCATTTTTTTTTAACGTGCAATCAATTGGATAAAAAATTTTCATCTGCAAATTGATGAATGAGAAATACTGAATTCAAATAATGAAAAAACAAATAATCGTTTTTCAATCGAATGTATTGGAATACAGTCAATTCAATATTGTGTTACAAAATACGCCAAATTTTCAAAATTCATGTATCTAAAATATCAGGATCCCAAATTTTTCTAATCTTTAAATTAAAAATTTTTCATTAATTGCATGAATATTGTTATATTATTTATTTATGATTTTTTTTACTTAGATTTTATAGAAAATTTGAACTAAAAAATCACCAGAAAAAATGATTAACATTGAAGATTAGAAACGATTAATTTTCAATTAGTCCGTAGTAATAAGGTGACTTTTTCATTAAAATATTAATAAAATAATAAACTAAATTTTAATAATAAGACGAAGATACTGCATTTTTTAAATTTTGTATTTATAAAAATTTCATTCACAATCCTAACGATTTCTAAGGTTTTTCATTTCCATATCTTGTTAGCGAAGACGAATGAAGATAAAAAAAAGTGAAATCAATTCGTGCTTCAACTTCATTTTATGTGTAAAACAAGAAAAAACGCTAAAAGCTACATATTTTGAAATAAAAATTGAGTCCAAAGTACATTCAAAGAAGTTGAAATGAATACGAGTTTTAGATTCGGTTATGAACTCTAGAAATTGAAAAAAAAACTTTTTTTCCATGCATGTGTTCGAATGGCCGCTTTTTTACGATGAATCGCGTGAACACAGCCCTCTTTTCGAGCAGCCATGAAATCAGCGGCAGAATTCTTC
>JAPYZL010000528.1:0-37685 GCA_030522825.1 Platygaster orseoliae | reverse complement strand
TACATGGGCTTAAATGGCAGTTCAACGCCTTCCACAGCGCACCGTGTAAACTTTCACTTTTGCCGAGAAGGTCCCTTTTGTCAGAGCGCGTCACATATCCTGGCCTTCTATACAAAAAATATTTATTTCATAAAACCAAAAAATATTTTCGTAATTTTTGTTTGTGAAACATAATAAAAATATGATTTAATATTATTTGATTGAGAAGTGCACATTGGGAATAAGGGCACAGTTAAGTAAAAAAAATTAGATATAAAGAAAGAACATGAAATGAAAAAAAAATTTATAGAGAACAGTAGCATTTTCCCCTGAAGCCTAAAACTTTATGTCAATTCTTTTATTTTACATAGATTATTATTTTGCTTAAACTTGTAAAATTTATAAGAATGCATTGTTAAAAAAAACTCCTAATTTAGTTAACTGAAGCATATTTTTGTGTGTTTTTTTTTACATAAAACATCATAAATGTGTAATTAATAATAATAAATTCTATAATTAATAATATGAATTTCAAATTCATTTCAATTTTTCGAAATTTTAAACCAACTAATTTGTTACAAATACTTTTAGAATATTCAACGACTACTGTACGTTTGAAAATTTATTTTCCAGTGATTTTAAGAATCTAGTTAAAGCTATAGTTTTTTACGGATTTTTTGAAAGTCTCCATAGTCTTTATCATGATTTTCGAAAATTCTATGAATTTGTTGAATTTCTACAAGTATTTATGATCGTAACGTAAAACAATTTTTAGACTCTCATTGACTTTTTAAAATTTCTGACGATTTCCGTACGAGACAAAACATTTTTTTTATTTTCTAAAAATGTTATTATGATTGTACCTTTTTTTTTAATTCTAAGAAAACTTCATAATTTTTCGCAGTACACAAATTTTTCTAATATTCCCTAAAATCGTTCACATTTATTGGATTTTCGAAAATAATTGGCTATTCTTAGAATTTTTTGTTTTTCTGTTGTTTTTTTTGGAATTTTTGGATTTTTATTAAAATTTAAGAAATTATCAATGATCTCCTTACGATAAACGTGTTATTATTATTCTTGCAGTTTTTATGAATATTACAGTTACTGTTATTTAACAGAATTATTGTAGAAATTTTTTAAAATTTTCGAATTTTATTATAGTTTTTGAAATCCTTCAAATTTATTTATTGCCTTTAATTGTCTACAATCACTAAAATATTCCAAATTTCTAACTATTCATGACATGAAACAATTTTTTAGTCTTTCATTGACTTTTTAAAAATTATCAACTATTCTTTTAATTCACAACAATGTTGAAACTATGATTTAATTAGCGATAGAGATTGTTAAACATTCATCATGAGGCAAAAATAAAGCAATTCAAAAAAATAATTAATTTAGAAAATAATTTTTGATAGTTTATTATCAGTAGCACCGAAACCTTACTGATACTTATTGATATATCTCCTTACTGATACTTTTCCCATCCCTACTTTTTTACAGTGTTCTGTGTAATTTTTTTCACGAATTTTCGCTCACTTTGTAAATTCTGTGTTGTGTTTTGATGGGTTTCTTTCATTGTGCGGTAAATCTTTTACTTGAATAAATCTTCGAAACATCGAACCAGGTGTATGAGAACATGGGACGTCCCAGGGAGTAAGCCGATCTCTAGAAATGACTTGTCCCGTAGACCACATGCAGAGATGAACTCCCGATTCATTTGAAAAAAAATCTTTCCATCGATGTGAAAGTAAAAACTTGACGACTTCATTCAGTTTACGATTTAATCGAATTCTTTGGCTGAGGAAAAGAGAATTGTGCGTCGATTCATTTAAGAAATTAAAGTGCAAAGATTTTTAAAAAATGTTGGAATCACCCATCAATCATAAATACTTTTGTAAAACTTCAAAAAAATTTATTTTAAATGACACCAATTGTCGAGTATTCGCAAAAATCATTGAATCGAAGAATTCGCGATTGGATTTGTGACATTGTGACAATAGCAGCCACTTTTTGGCGTTCAAGTTTTTTTTGGTGGCTCGTGTCGCGCATCGCGGGACAGGCGACATAACGTTTTCAAAGAAAAACACGTCGTCCAAACTTTTCACTTGCGAAAACATTTCTTCTAAAAAGGGCGTCTTCCCAACTATATAACAGGGAAGCTCTGACAATACAAGGTAACTTTAAAAAGTCCACAAAAGTTTCCACGCATTCATAAACGCGAAGAAAGAAGACATGAATTTTTCAAACTGCGCCAACGACATCTGATTTTTAACGTCACGAGGAAACATTTTCATGACGACAATTGTTTTTCCCATATCATGGTTATGTGCGATTCAGAATAATGGAAATGTGCTTGTGTAATTCGGTGAAAAAGCTTGATGCTATGAATAAAATAAAAACTGAAGTAGAATGTAGAGCTCCAGTTTTTTCCCTTTTTGTAACAATAGTTTAATGGCACACGCTGAGTAATAAAAAGGTAGATGAGTATAAGTGGGAGTGTACAAAGTTCAGTTATGATTAATGTTACAAATCTCTAGAGAATCGTTACCGCTTTTCCTGGACATTAGCTGAAATGGTTTCATTTATATTAAAAATTCTTTAGGTTACTCTTGAGTCATGGAATTAGTGTTTAATAGTGTAGTTAATGAGATGGCAAAGTTACAAATTTCATTGTGAATTTGGAATTCAACATTTTTTATGCATGTTCTTTTTATTACTTTACATGATCTTTCTACTACTTTATGTGTGGTCTAAACTTGATTTAACTATGATTTCAAAATTTCAAAGGTCTCCAACACGTATAAGTCTCTACATGCTGATTCTATCTCACATAGCTTGATTAAGAAGAACGACCTTCATTATAAGAAGTCGCAAAAAGTACAACCTGTAATTAAAATTCAGGAATATTCGTTGAGCCACACAACTTCATTAATTTTTTAACATGGTACATCCATCTTTTTTATAACACATTCCAATTACGTCAAAAAAATGAGTGTTCCCACAGAAAAAGTACATGGGTTTTCTTAATGAAAATTTAGTGACGAAGGTAAATTTTACTTTTATAAATCGAATGAAATCACCAGATAATAAAAATCAAGCCCGCATAAATCAAACCGAGTGTGAATATCTTGAAATTGCCTGCGTCGACCAACTTTTTACATGCTTGTTTATTGTACTTTGAAGCATGTTCGTCTTTTTATCGACGTTGCTTCCCAACCTGATTCTCCCTGGTACCACACACGAGTGTGCTCATACGTTAATGATGTCGCGTACATAGTCTGTTTTAATCACGATCACCTGTTGTTCCCGACAGGTATATAATACCGACTTTCGACGTCGGGGAACTCCTTATTAAAGTGTCTAGCTCGGCTTTATTAATGGATCGATAATACCTATCCTCAAGCGACCTACATCGTAAATTCACAGCTAATCTAAATCCCCTATAGTGCACAATGGAAGGGTCTTAAAAGGTGCCAAATCACATCGAAAACATACAAAATGAAAACAAAGATAAACTTCAATCACATTCTATATTTATTTAATTATATTTATTCTATTCTTTCATATAGGAATGGAGGTTCATTACGATAATTTCAAAGCATTAAAAAAAGGTAGAAAATTCATTAGTTTTCCTATCGTGATGTAATTAAGTTTGTGATGCAAAAAAGCAATTATCGATGCGGGCGAGATAATCCTTATTAAAAAATTCGAGCGACATGATTTTAATACAGCATCGCTTCCTCGACTAGATTATAAAATAATCTCCAGATATCCTGAATGAATTTCAAAGAGGATATCTTAGTAGCTCAATTAGCGGAATATTCATTCTCGCGGACAAATTTCTTCGATAAACTTTGAACTCTGCTTGCGCATGTCTGACAGATACAAGAGTGGTTCTGAGTACATTAGAAATGATTCGCAACGTAGCATATCTTGGAATGGAATCATTTTTTGAAGTGAAACTTTTTAACGAGCACCTGGCGCTCGAAATATTTTGAGAAGAGGGAGCGAAATGAGCCGCACGGGATTCGAAGCGTTATGTGACGTGATGTGATCTAACCTAACTTAACCTAAGCATCAGAAGATTTTAAGAGGACCTTAAAAAGATCTTAATTAGACCTTAAAAAGATCTTAAAAAGACCTGAAAAAGATCTTAAAACCTTCAAAATATCTTAAGAAGACCTCAAAAAGATCTTAAGAAGACCTTAAAAAGATCTTAAGACCTTCAAAAGATCTTAAGAAAACCTTAAAAAGATCCAAAGATATCAAAAAGATCTTAATAAGACCTTATGAAGACCTCAAACAGATCTTAAGACCTTCAAAATATCTTAAAAAGACCTAAAAAAGATTTTGAGAAGACCTTAAAAAGATCTCAAGACCTTCAAAAGATCTTAAGAAGATCTTAGAAAGACCTTAAAAAGATCTTAAGACCTCAGAAATATCTTAATAAGACCTTAAGAAGACCTTAAAAAGATCTTAAGAAGACTTGAAGAACACCTTAAGAAGATCTCAAATCTGAAGACTTGACCTTGACTTGACCCGACTTTAACTTGACTTTGACTTGACCTTGGCTCGACCTTGACCTCACCTTTATCTTGATGTTGACTTTACCCTCGCCTTGACCTTCACCTAACCTTCACTTTCACCTGACCTTCATTTTGACCTTGACTCGACCTTGACTTTACCCTTGCCTCGCCTTAAGGTTCTTCTTAAGATCTTTTTAAGGTCTTCTGAAGTTCTTCTTCAGATCTTTCGATGCTTAAAATCGGTAGTTAAATACAAGTTTTAAAAAAGAAGTGAAACTTTTTTCTAATTATCCGTATGTGTCATTTACAAATTTTCGTTGAAATTAAAATTTTTTTTCATTCATAAAATTTGAATGAGGTTTCCAAAAAAGTTTCACTTCTCACGCAAGGTCTTAAGCTTGTTCGTTATTATTATGATTATTATTGTTATTGTTGTTATTATTTTTATCATTATTATTTTTTGAAATAAAAACTGCAATGTATACGATAGCTGCAACAAATTTATTATTTTAATAATTAAACAAGAAAAACAGTACATTACATTTAGCCTTTGGAGACATTTCCAGATATCCTTCAAAGCAATAAGGACTCTGTGTGAAAATTAAGCTGACATGTAATAACGATCTAATTGCTCGTTGCAAGTGTCGGAAACGTATTGCCCAAATGCCAAGAACTGACCGTATCCAACTAGTTCCAAGTCCATTTGTTCTTCCATGAACTCCTCCAATTCCTCGAAATCATTTGAATCACGTAATAACAGAAAATTCCACATAGCAAACGGGCTTAAAAATGCCTGGTTTTCTCGAATAGTGAATAAATTCATATTTGGATTTACCCAAATACCATTCGCATCCGTCACCATTCCGTGCTCTAGCTCAACGTCTTCGTTCAATGGTATATAGTAAATTCTATTATTGCAGCGATAGTAATTATTTCCGGTCATGGTCATATGAACCCTGAAGTTATTCAATTTCTGATCCAAGTTCAACTGTTTTTCCTTATCGAACGATCGCATTTTTAGGCGAATCCCAATATCATTGAACTTGACGGCATTTTGTTTCACTCCTCTGTTTACGTCAGCTACCAGCTTGACAGGTTCACCACTTAACAGTTGTTTCAGTTCTTGCTTTGTCGTTTCATACTTCCAAACGTAAAATGGTGGTTCATCTGTTCCATCGAAATGCGTTTCGTCATGCATATCATCGTCGTAGTCTGTAGATAATGCGTCGTTCAGTTGTATCTCTTCTTGTAAATGAGTTATGTGACTTATAGCAAGCTCCATAACAGACTCAATATCTTTCGTTTTTAAATTCTTAGACAATTCACTCTTCACGATCAAATTTTGAACAACTGGGAAACAATGCTGCTCAGCTCCGTTCACTGCTAATTTGTATTGGTCCATAACAATGTTTGCTAATATCATTGCTTCTAATTCACTCAGAACAGTTTTCAAAGCCTTGTCTTCTATTTCGTAACCTGAATGAGTTACTGCAGTTACATTGCTAATGAAGATTCCTAGTTGTATAATGTCCTCGTAAGAATCGATGTGATCATAGATATCAATCAATACATCTATGCTAGTACCTATTTTGTCCAAGTTCGATTGCAAATCCTCATGTACGGGAAACTTCTCTATCTCTGTTTCGAACAATGATTTGAGGTTACGCATGACACTCTGAATCCTCCATTTTTCCACACGTAACTCAGGACTTGATATTCCTTGTAAATCGTCTACACTTTTTTTTATTTCATTTATTTTTGGAATCACAATATCGTGGATTTTTTTTTCTAGTGATTTGAACTCATGAATTTTATCTCGCAATTCTTCGATTGCATTGTTTATTTCGCGAATTTGAGTGTCGTCGCCTGAAATTTTCTGGAAAAGTTCGACTGGTATGTCTTTGCAGTTGGCAATAGCTTCAATTCTTTCAGCTGTTTGTGAAATCGAAGTGATGCCTCTTTTCTTTCGTGTTGGGGTTTTGTCGTTATTCATGTTTTTTGCAAGAGATTGTAGTGTTTTTCTCATCTCATTGACCTTCGATTCATGCACTTGTTCGTAGCCATTTTCTTTTATTTTGTTAAGAGTTTGTTCGAAGAAGAGCACATAGTTTAGTATGTTATGGGAAGAGGAATTCGTGGAGATGGAAGTCATATGACTAGTAAAGCTTAGATGTGGGTCGATAATTTTTTTGATTTCATCCAATTGTGCTCTCAATAAAGCTGGTCCGTTATTGAATTGTTGCTTTATTGTAGCTATTGAGTTCAAGAAATGCGGGATTTCTTGCGTATTCAATGTTGCATCATCGCTTTGCAATAACACTGATGGACCGAAGAAATGAAACGCTGTATTCACAAGTTTTACTGGTCTAAGGCTCATTCTCAGTTCCAAATCAACACGAAGTTTCTTTGCGATGTTTTCATTTTTTTTTGTTTCATCTATTAAATTTTTTAAATTCTCTTCAATACGTTCATCAATGTCAGAAAAATTTTTCTCTATCTTAGGTATGTTCTCTTCGTCAACTAGTCTTTTAATAGTTTTTTTCTTTATTTCCAATGATTCTCTACATTTCTCTTGATACTCCATGATAGCTTTCTCTGAACCCTTTTCTTTCAATAAATTGATATCATCTATTACCATACCCAAGAAAGTTTTCAAGTCGTAGACTAATCTGTAACTTATCCTCTTATTCAAACTAAACACTTTACTCAATGCTGCAGTGTACAAATAATTCCAAATTATAATCTCATTGTCTGATGTTTCTTCTTCATCAAAGTGCTCATGTATTCTGTCTAAAAGAGATTCATAGAACGGCAAAAAAAAGTCACCAGTTTGTTGAGCGAAATATTGACATTCTAGTCCATAATACTCGTGTATATAACTGAAGGAGTTGTAGAGTGTCTTTACGTACGAGTCAGATTCCAATGTTTCGAGGAAAGCTCGAAATTTAGATTCCCTGATACTTCCAGCCAAATTATCTCGTATGTAACTTTTAAAGTTGTTTATGATATGTGCTGGCTCGTAAAATTCAAGTGCTTGATCAGGCATGAAACTATCACTGACGCCATAGCCGTCTCTTCCGCGTTTTCCGCTTTTTGTCATTTCATTGTGCTTGTCAATATGGCTAGTTGCTGATTTGACAAAGGATTTTCCGATAATTAGTTCAGCTGGATTCAAATAAAAAATATCCTCGAACTCGATCGTTGTTTTCATATACCATGATCGGACTGCTGGCATTCCACCAGCACCTCCGTTTCCTCCAACTCCAGGTGGACCTAAAAGAAAAAATTCTCAATTTTCTTATGTTCCTCAATTTTTTACATAATTGTTTTTCATTTAAAGACATGTCACCATCTTTAGATACTTGATGAAATTGACATGCTTGTTGCAATGATATGATCTTGATGGTGCCTGGTTTTCCTCCCTGACCACCTGCACCACCGTTGCCTCCATCTTTGCCATTAGTACCTAGATCACCTTTTTTACTAAATCTTAGTCTTTTACTCTGCATCACAGCTGCAAAACTAGTTCTATCGAATCTGTAACCATATAGTTTATACAGCTGTTTAAAGCAATTATCCATGTACCTTCCGCTCGCATAGCATTTGGATATTCGTTCTTTGTCTTCAGAACTTAGTTCCGGCTTGCTTCCATTGACTCCATTTTCACCTGCAAAAATTTCGTTTTCAAACATCATAAAATAACTATCAATAACTGATTTACCTTTTGCACCATCCTGGCCTGGTCCGCCATCGCCACCTTCTGACTGAATAGTCAATTCGTGATCGTTGATGAAAATATACCCAATGCCTAAAAAATTTCCTCCTGGTTTCCCCGGATGACCATCCTCTCCTTCATTTCCTTCAGTCTTCCCTGAAGCTCCTTTCAGCAATATCGTCCTCTTCCCAACTATTGCCCAAACTGGCGACATAATCGATATCTGTACGTGGCTGTCGATTTTCCTGAAGTCGCAGTCAATGATCACAGAGAATAAAGCGAATATGTTTATGAATTTTGCCTGATGCCAGCAAAGTTTGTCAGCGACGATGTAACTCAATCTGACGATTTTCCCAGTGACTGTCATATTCTCTGAATTATAAGAGCATTCAATATTAGGAGATTCCATCGAACTGGTCAGAACTTGTTTTAGGGACGTCCTCTTTTCTGAGCTGAACCCTAGTGTCAGTAAATCATACAAAACACGAGAACTTTTTGGAGCATAATTTGATAATTTCTTCAAACCAGTTTCTTCGACTGTTTCAGCAGTTGCACATCTGTTGAGAATGTACTTTATTACCTTGCCGACCTCCTCTTCTGAGAATTGCATCGAACTTAAGTCGTCATGTAAGTCAGTCAAGTAACTGTACCACAATTCAACTTCATGAAGTTGGTTAAGAGTGTCTTGTAGTCTCTTGCTTGAGTCTTTTACCATTTTGATGTATTTTTCATTAATTTTTATTATCGAATTTAGTTTTTCAACGAGACTGGTTAACATATCCAAGTTTTCTGAAGGTATAGCTATATCCAAATTATAAATAGCGTCTTCCAGTGACTGTGGATTCGCCATGTCAATGTTGGACAATTCTTTTAAATCCTGTGAAAATTTCTCTTTGATAACGTATATGTCAGTGGTTCGTTTTTCGTAGCGAGTATAGAAATCTTCGATTTCTGAGCATACGTCATTAAGAACTATTGGTAGTGTCGTCTCTAGCAATTCATTTATCCATTGTTGAACACGAATTTGACAATGAGAAGCAACGGATACTATTATCTCATCTTTTTTCTGAGAATATATGAATGGTGTAGTAGGTATACTTTCATGAGATTTTTGCATAAGGAATTTGAGATACCTTATGTGTGTCTGCAAACTTTCTTCCGTTTCAGCATATGTCATTTCACTCGTAGAACTCACGAAACTTTCCAAAAATAATAGTGGTTCAGAGGTGTCTATTTCATCAAAAATTTTTTGACTTTTAGAAAGAGTATTGATCAATTCTTCATAGCTAGTACTTTCTTGAATAACTTCATCAAAATAAATTTTGATTTCATTGCCAATATTATTAATGTCCTCCAAAATTTCTTTTTCCAGTATTTCAGCTATCAGTTCATTAATGCGTGGAACTGATTCTGGCGAAATAATATTTCCGAATTCTATATTTTTGCTTTTCTGGATGTATTTCAAATTTTTTACTTTTTTCGTTATGCTTTCTACTTCATTCTGAATTCTATCTTTGACTTCTTGCGAACTGTCTTCGTCAAAAGTGCGAAAAATTCCTATTCTGTTATAGTTATTTTTATAATTTTTTTCCGTCAACTTTTTTAGCAACTTCAACTTCTCCAAGTTAAATTTTTTCTGAATCTTTGATAGAACTTCTTCATTTTCTTCCTTTTGCATCAAAATTATTTCATTTTCAAAATGACTCACGATTTGCGAAGTAACTGCACGATCTTTTATTAAAACCAGCTCGTCGTCTGAAGTTCGAGTTTGTGTATTGTTGACCTCTGTGATGACCATTGCTATACCGTTTTCGTATTGGCCAACATCTTTCAAAAGGTTTACGATTTTATCAAGAAAATCTTTTTTTCTTGTAGACGTTTCGTTAAATACCAGGACTAATTTGAAGGAATTAACATGTGCCATCAATTTGTTGATGAGGTAGGCAACTGTGATTTCGTGATCGGGTGACCTTGAATCTCCGAAGCTAGGTGTGTCGTAAAATGAAATTTTCGACGTTGGATTCGTTATTAGAGTAGGAAATTTACTTATAGATTCCGGAATGTCACAATCTTCGCTATTTTTAACGTTACTCATCTCGGTTCCAGATAGTAGCAAAGTCAGCATACTTTTATCGGCATTTGAATTTCCGAGAATTATAATGACATTTTCTGTTTCAGTCAATTTCTTGAATTGCTCGTCTTTTTCTTTCCAAACATCGAACATGTTTTTTGTAGAATTTGAAGGTTTTGCAAATATGGCTGCACAGAAAAATGCCAGTATGGTTAATTTTCGAATCATTGCAGATTTTTGTACGTTTCACGAGCAGCGATGTTCTTCAACTAAAGTTATAGTACTGGACACCAAAGCTCATCCCTACTCCAAGTGGGGGGTATATATACCGAGAGACGAACTCTGGCGTCCAGTACTATACAGATGAAAGAACTAGACTTAAAATAGATTACGAGGAGTAAATAACAATTGAGATGAAATGTTGAAAATCTTTCAATGAGTGTTTAAATTTGAAGTTCATCGTATAATGATGTTGTTATTTTAATGTTGTTTGTGTTCCCCATTTTTCTGATAACATTTTTTTTATCGTTTATTTGAATATATTAACTGCTATTTTTCAACAATTTTAAATCAGGCCGATTTCATTTAGATGTATTATTATTATTTTTTTTTATTGTAAAGTTTTTCACGATTTAATCATCATCGAACTAATTATTCGAAAACATTTCGTGGAAGAAAATAAATTACTGGTAGTTATTTTTGCTTTTATCGGCCTTCCCCGGAAATGACAACGACTTTTTACAACACTTAACGATAATTTCCAAGATAAGAGCATCCTTTTTTAAAAAAACTGGAAAATTTCTGAGAATTATCTTCTAAGATTGCATCAGTCAAATTAGATAATTTAGTTAGCAAATAGTGGAAAAAAAATGAAATGTTATTTGAAGGTTCTTTTTTCGAGTCTTGAATTCCATTCATGAGATTATTTTTTCACTTTGATGAGACAAAATCTTATTGTTTTGGGGAAATTTCGCAGTTTTTTTATTTGTATAATATATTTATGCAAGAAATCAGTGATAAATAAATTATTCATTTGACGATAATAATTTTCAACGAACAAAAATATCTAGCTCGCAAAAATGTTACATCCTTGTTTCTATATATTCATTATTGTTGCTATGTCTAACTGTTCATCATGGTAACTTCAATTTGTTGTTACTATCTCATCGTAGATATTTTTTCAACTTTTTTTCAATAAAAAATCTAACTATGAGTTTTTGCTTTCAATAATTTGTTATTGAACTGAGTGTCTTATTTATTTCATGTAAGGAAATCCCATTGAAACTTGCATGATTGTAAAATTTCTAGTCAGTCTTTCATTTTTTGAAAACGCAAAGAAAGATAACAAATTTTTAAATTATATATAATATACTTAGTGCCAGAGGCGTAGGCAGAAAAAATTTTCGGGTGGAGTTTTTTGAAAAACTATACACATATTTTTCCTTCAGGATATAATAATTTTTATTTCTTGAAGTTATGTTTACGAGAATACGATTTTCCAATTTTTTTCGATTCAAAAGTCATATATTTTTTCATGTTTATATTTAATGTAATGGAATTCAATTTTCGTGATTTTGGATTAGCTACGTTCAAGAATTTTTTCCCTCATACTTTAAGTGTTTTTTTTTAAAACTTGACGGTTTTCTGATTTTATTTAGTATTTTATACATCAACTTTTTGAAGATTTTTGAAAAAATCTTAGTACACAGATTTTAAGTATCTAATATGCTATAATATTGAAATTTTCATGTTAGCTTTAGAATTTATTATTTATTATTGAAAATTGCGAGCTATATATTATATTTTTATTACTTGAAAAATGTTTTCTTATATATTGTGTAGTCCTATATTCATGATGTCAGAGGTTTCCGCGAATGATTCGAACTCAGATTCGAGGAGCCAAACAACTAATTTAATAAAAGGTGAAAAAGAGGGTACAATAGAGACGCGAAGCCCGTTGACGTTCGACATACCAGTGCAGACTGATCACGCGAGAGTCTCCACACACGATGCACACACACACATGCAGAGTTCGCGCCCGAGTACAAAATAAAAAAGAAAAGAGCGCGCATATTCGAATATCTCCAACACATGAATATAATTTCTTACCAGAAAAAATTTTTCTTAAGTTGGAATAGTTGTTATTTTGAGTTAGAAAAACTAGAAATTCTATACTTGTTTTTAATGTTAATTTTTTCAATTTCTATTGTTATTTTTCTGAATTATCTTTTTATTATCACTTTCGTCCATTTTTCGTGTCTTTACATAGTTTTTGAATATGATAAGATTTTACAGTATTTCTCGCACTTTTTTTTATTTGCGAAAATTAAAAGGATTATTTAGTGTTTTTTTATATTTCAGTATTTTCGTAAATTTTTACAAATCAATTCTTCAAATTATATGCTGTAGAATGCAAATATCGATTGATTTTTGATAATTTCATAAATTTCGAAGATAATTAGGTCTACGTTAATTTTGAGTATTTCTTATGTATCGTTTGAATTTTCTTTTTTTTTTCATTATTTATAAGATTTAATATCGTTTTATAGTGTTATTATACATTCTCACTTTTTCAGATATTTAGATTTTTCAAAAACGCAGTTCTTTTATAGAATTCAATAACTAACTTTTAGTATTTTTCAGTAATTTGATGACTTGAAAGATATAATGGTATTTTCATGAACTCCTGTCTAAAGTTTTTAGAACTTCATTTCCAAATCTCAAAGTTTTCAGATTCTAAGAATTTCCATAAATTGCAATCTTTTTTGTATAAACCACTATTAAAAAAAAATGTTTCCTATGTTTCTTATAGAAAATATTTGACTTTATATTTTATTATAATTTAGTTTCAGAAAAAATGTCTTTCCAGTTAAAATAATTGTTATTTTGAGATAGAAAAACTAAAAACTCATAACCTAATTTGAATTTTACTCATTTTGTCATTCAGTTTTGTTATTTTTATGCGTCATTTTTTTGTCATCATCACTTTTATCTATTTTTCGTGAAACAATAATGAATTCATCTCGAATTTCGGGAGGGGTTTGAACCCCGAAAACCCCCCTCTACCTACACACCTGCTTAGTGCTCTTTAATTAACAATACGCACGCATTTCTAAAGCTTAATGAAATATCGTTTTGACTACTTACTAATTTTTTCAAAGTTAACTCAAACAAAATAAGTTCTAGATACTTATCTTTTCGTGTACTATATAAATTGAAATGCACAAACATATAATAAAAACCTTCAAATAATAATGATATAACATTTTCAAGACAATAAATAAATTGAAACTTGATTCAAGACGTATTAAAATTTGGAACGAAAAATTATAAACTATATCAAATTGCCATGTCAGTACAACGATTAAACTTTCTCGTAACCAATCCCAAAATTCACAGCTTTATTAGCACGAATTGAGTCATAAAGGGCAGAAAATATGTGACGGACAACTTAATAACGCTCGATAAAAAGTCCGGGCAAACAAAAATACCTCGACAAAAGAGCCGGGGTGAATTGATACACTTGACCCGAGCGGGACCCGAAAAGATCAACCGCCAGAAAAACGTCACCTGCGACAATGAAATTCCTCGCCCCGGATTCCCCGAACCCTTTTTATCGATTCACCAAGAGCTCGTCCAAGGACCCAGGCCGCGATTTATAAACGCGTTTCGAAATGCCCTGAAAAAACCATAGCGGGTGAATAATCACACCTGAGTCTCCGTTGTACACGAAGATCGCATCTCGGGCTCGGTCAGCCAAAAAGAAGCGGATCGGTACGCCACATCTCGGCCTCCGGAGTGCATTATTGAATCCTTTTTTCGGGCGGCGAAAGCTCCCAAGGATGAGGGGACGTCGACCATGCCAAGATGTGATAATCCCAGGCTGATCGCGAGATGCGATTTTCTTTGGTAGCGAATTTGCACAAGAAGTCGTTTAAAGGATACTCTAATTGCTTAACTTTATATTAAAGGCACTATCATAGAAAATTCTGAAAATTCATCATTTCGGGTAATCTAAACAGTTCGCATGGGAAAAAAATAGAATGAGTTTGTTGGATGAGTAGATATACAAAAAAATTGGGAAATTTTTTTTTTGTGGAATAATATGATAAAACTGAAGACTTTTCCATTTTATGGATAAGATGCATAAAATATTTTTGCAAAAAAGCGTGATTATAATTTTTTTTCAACTACTTCTATTATTTATAAAATTAGGGGAACTGTCAGCAGATCACTATGAAATACAGCATTAAATGACCAATAAATAAATAGATGTGAGAAAATTCACTATTTTTTTTGCACTTGTTGATTTTGTTCATATGGAAAATTTTCTATTCTCCACATGAGCTACAAAAAAAATTTTCTGTCGAAAATCGTGGTAATGATTTTTTTCTTTAATCTATTTTTATTATTAAATGAATAAAGGAAACAGTTAGCAGATCACTATGAAATGCAAAATATTTATTTATTTATGCATGAAAAAACAGGGAAACATTTATGATAGGCAAGAAATATTTATGATCAAATGCAAGCAAATTTTATGGTTTTTGTACATTTGTTTACATTTTCGGTTCCTAATCAAAGTTGTTGCAGGAAATGACCACATGTTTTACTAAGTTTTCTTCGACTTATAATTCGAATACCATAAAGTTTCAATTGATTATTTATTTTAGAATGTAAATGCTAATGAATTGCATTTTTAATTTAATTTCATTTTTTTCAAATTTATTTTGCATTTGAAAAAAATTTTGTATTTACTTTTTCAATATTTTATTTTTTTGAATTTTTCATCTTTAATTTGATTTGCAAACAATTAAATGAATATAAGAACTAAATTAAAATTAAAGAAAAAGAAACTGGCGAAACATGCATAAGAAGTAAATATTTTTTATGATAAATAGTTGTTGAAAATATTTGGGATTAGAAATGAAAAACCTTTAAATATTTACGAAAAATCTAAAAGTTGCGTAATTTTTTTGTTCTGCCAAAAACTGATAAATTATTTATTGAAATACTTTTTATTTGAATAAATATTTTTAGTTGCGCTGGTTATTAATACATTGATGTGTGTTTGAAAAGTTTGCAATAGTATTGAAAAAGGTGTTGAATAATGTATGTGTATGACTATTTTAAATGCATTTGTTTTCGCTTCAAATTTTGGGAATGCATTTCATTCAAAACTAAGTCTATGAAAAATAGGAGAATGTCTTCAAATAATTGGAAGGTCTATTTTTTACATGAGCTACATGACATATTTTCTGCAAAAAGAATGATAATAATCTTTTTTTTAAACTATCCTTATTATTTATAAAATAAGGGAAACAGGCTGCAGATCACTGAAAAACGCAATTTTTATTTGACAATAAATAAATAGATATGTGAAGTGTCACTCTTTTAAAAACATTTTTTTTGCTTCAGATTTCAGGTAAATACAGATTTGGAAAATTCGTAGAAAATATATAATATCTCGAATGATAGTAACAAACATTTGCAAAATTTGCAATAATAATAGAAAGGTGATTGACGCAATGTCAATTTGATCTGTTAAACTCTTTAAGGCAATGTCCTAGAAAAGTATAAAAATTTTATGAAATTTAATTGAATTTTATGATCTGAAAAATCATCATTTCGGTTAATTTTAACGATTCGCATGGGGAAAAAGTAAAATGTGCTTGTTTCATAAATTAGTCTATAGAAATTAAAGAATTTGTTGAATTTTTCATAAAATAACTGAATAAAACTAAAAAATTGTCTTTTTTTCACATGAGCTACATGAAGTAATTACTGTTCAGAAGCGTCATACTTTTTTTTCATAAACTACTCCTTTCATTAAATAAATTTGGGAAATAATCAGTAAATTACACTGAAACTCAGTATTAAATAAACAATAAATAAATAGATGTGTAAAGTGTCGTTGTTTTTTATGCATTTGTTTTCGCTTCCGATTTTGGATAAATATAGATTTGGAAAAATCTTAGCAAAAATATAATATTTCAAATGACTCATGAATATTTACATAATTTGCAATGATAGTAAGAAAGTGATTTACAAACATTTAATTTGATCTATCAAAAACTTCAAAAATTTATCTTAAAAGTTGCAACTTTCTTAAGTGACAGTTCACGAATTTGTTCATTTATAGTTAAGTAGCAAATATTAAAAATGTTCCAACTCGTGTTTTGGGGATAATTGTATATGGATTGCAGTTAATGCGATTGTCTATTTATAATAATTTTCGTAGTGAACTGAATATTTAGAGTAATGTAATAACGCGGTTCGTTTAGAAGATAATCAAAATAATGGAAGCGCACTAGGCAGAGATGCATAATCATCAGATATACTACATTATATTTCATGAACATTTCATGGTACGCCAATAATTATATTACGGTGGCTCACAGTTATAATTACATTTCGTGAAATGTAGCGATAAGGCATCTACGTAAAAATTGTGATCTAATCAAAAATCCAATTCATCGAAGTTTTTTTTTTTAAATATTTTTAGGACGATTGAATAGTATTTTTAACTTTCATTACGAAGCTATGTTTAAATTGCTTGTATAATTTTTTTTATATTAAAATGTAGTTGTAAACCAGTGTAGAAAACGTGGAAAAAAACAATTTTTCTTTTTTCGACTCTATATTCATTAATGCACGATTTTTTTAAGTGTTCTATTTATATTAAAAAAAAAAAAAAAAAAAAAAAATGAATTCATTCGAAACAAAAATATTTATACATGAATATTATACAGTGAGACCTGGTTGACATTAATGAGATTTCACTGTATACAGTTTTCTCATAAATATTAAATAATGGATGATTGAAACAATAAATATCATACAAATTCATTAAATTACATTTATTTAAAATGATTTGTGTAAGATTTCAAAAAAACTGATGTCTTAAATGAAAGCTCTCAAAGCCCTGAGTCAACGTAAGAAGAAAATAATTATTGCTTATTTATGCACAATAAATGTTAATTGTGTATTCTGCAACCATTTACATTGTGTACGGAAAGTTCAATTTCACGGTGAAATACTGTTTACTTATACTCTAGTGCAATAAAATTTGCGTATGAGAGTACATGGTAAATATGTAACTCAATGCTGTATACACAGAAATAATATTAGTTTTGACTAAGACGATTAGATTCTGTGACTGGCTCTGAAACAGATACTCTAAACCACGAATTTGAGTTATTTTTAATCGTGTTGAGACTTCTAATATTCTTCAGTATTTTTTTTTTTTTAATATAATAGATTTTTTATGAGGGAATTAAATTTATTTTATTTTGAATTAAATGTTTAGCATTAAAATTAGATACAACGTTGAATATCATTTTGCATACCATAAAAAAGTCTGCAGTTATTATAAAGCTGAGTTTGAAAAATGCATGAAGAAAATGCGCAGAAATAATAGATGAAAAACTGATGTTATCGTCGAAAAGTGCAATTTACTTTTTAATTTTCTCTGCTTTTTCCATGATGGGATAATTTGGTAAATGTTTACTTGATGCAGTTTTACGTCATCTGCTCCGCTCTCATATTCAGTGTTTGTTGAATTTTTCGTTGTTTGTTCCAGCACAGATTTATTTGAAATTCAGTAAAATAGCGAGATTAATTTAGTGGAATACTTTAATTCAGTCAATTATTTAATTCGTGAATGTGAAAATTGGAATTCGTTTGTGACCTGGAACGGGGTAGGGAACCTTAGGTCCGAAAATTGTAAGGGCGTTAAAACAGATTCTCCTTTTCAAGGATCTAGGACCGAAGGTCCTTTTTCTCATTCTATGTTACATCAACAAAAGGACATGAATTCTAAGAACGTTGTTTCATGCAAAAATAAAAGTTTTAGTAGTTTTTACTACAGTTTTCATTATGGAAAATTCATATTGGTCGAGATTTTGAAAATTTTGGTTTTGTTGAATTGTTGTTGGAACCAAACATTAATCCACCTATAAGTTATGTAGATCAAATGAATAAGGCTATATTTTATGTACCTTTTAAGTATATATACAGTAAAACTGAAAAACTTGGAAATGGGAAAGCTCATAAGTATGTCCATTTGATTCTTAAAATTTTAAACTATCATATCTTTTTGAAAAAAAATCTCTGGTGCCTGTTTAGTAGCTCATTGTAACGGGAAAAAGTAGTAGTAGAAGGTAAAACTCAATAAGGAGACAAAAAAAATTTTATGCGCCCTGTACATAACTTCAAATTTCTCAAAATCCTGGTAGAGCGTCACTTTAGAAGAAATGTGTTATCGAAGTATCAATCTCACGCTACCTCGCGATCCGCGGACGGCACCTATAATCTTCAATGAAGGGCCGAGTGCTTGGGGTTCGGGTTCTTCCGTGGGCATTCGTGCAAGTTCGGGCGCGTTCCGGCGCGCGCGCGACCCGTGGTTCCTCTCGCGGTTACTGAGCAGCCTGGCTGAACCCCTCTCGTTTCATCCCAAAGCTCCCCGCGAAGAGCGACAAAGAAGAGAAAGCCCTCATTCGTGGGGAAAGGGTATGCGCAAGGCTCGCGCCACCCTCCAAAGTCCCAAGTCCGAAAACTTGTCAGTCGCGTCCACACCGTACGTAACAGCGCGTTCAAAAGAGTCTCAGTCGCCGGCACGTTTTTCGCTTTTTTTCCGCCGTGTCTAAATTAATCAAGACTTTATTAACAAGTGCGTCATAAACAAATTAAGTGATGACTTGTTGAAAAAGTTCAATAACACTGGAATTTAGCTGTCTGACTAAAGGTACTGTTTTTTGAGCCTGGACTTTATTGTCCGGATTTCCCCGTTGTGCGAATTTCTAATTGAAACTAACCGATCCAAGTTTTTGGTACTGCTCGAGATTGAATTCAGATTTGCGCGAGTGGGAAGCACAAAAACTTTTCCAATTACACTCAAAACACCATTTACCCGGCGGTGTTTTAGCATCGACAATAAAAAATTGAATATCGCCGTAAGTTTGCCTCTCGTTACAAGCAAGTTGAATTTGCGGAAAAAGTTTTCGAACTGCTCGTGGCAGTAAATTCTATTCACCGCGAATCATTTCGATGTGGTTAATTGTTCGTGTCGCAGAAGTGAGTTTCCGGTGATTGATCGCGAAGAAACGAGGTTTTTGCAGCGTTTTCACGCCCGGCGGATTACGAGGGCTTTTTTTTCGGATGTAATCAGCCCCGAAACTGACCATCGCGGACGCCAAGAAGCGGTTACGGCAGAGCCAATCAAACGAAATTTATGCCGCCACAGCGTACGTGAAAAAGTGGTTTTAATCAGCATACGAATTTCTCTTGGCGCGCCCGAAAAAAGGGTCGGGTTACTCGACTATTTCGTTACATTCTCGAGCAGTAAAAGATCGTTTAAGAGGTTTCTCCGGTGCCATTCGCACGAGGAATTGAGAAAATGAGGTGCTTTTGAAAACGTAGGAATCCATCGACATGTAGTTTGATTATAGGAATTTTGAGAGTACACTGAAAAAAAAAGTACGCGGAAAATTGTGTGGTCGTCACAACCATAATAGAGATCTTTTTAAAGATAGTAGTAGTGCTTGAAATGAGTAATTTTAATGACATGGTTATGACAACTATACTGTTTTTTTGTGTGGGTAATGGGAACTTAAGTCAGTAAAATGTAAATCGCCCTAGTTGACAATATGAATTTAGGTTTAGTATTTGTAATATGATTAAATTGTTATGGTAACTATATTTTTTTGTAAAATCTAGGATTTTATTCAAAATTATGGTTAATTAGATAATTAGATGAAAATAATTTCCAACATATAATCCATATTTAAATATAAAAAAAATTTTCGTTCGACACAAACAAATAACTCACATTGGTTTTCAAGTTTTACATAAACATAAAATATCTGTTGTAGTTTCACGTATCCAAAAAATTTGAGACGAGTTTTTTTAACAACGTTGTAAATTAAAGTTCAATTCTGTTCACGGACTTCATTAAACTTGATTCCTTCATTAACTATACTTACCCATGCAAAAAAAAAAACGACATTGATGAGAGAAAAAAGAAGAAGCGAAAAATCAGGTTTCAATTTTGTGGCGGACGATTGCTTGGGACGTGATCCCGATAGAAATCACATCCTCGTTCCCAGAATGAATAACAAAGGCGCCGGCGAATAACTTGAAACTTTTTTACAACTGTTAAAGCTTAATGATGACGTAGGGATTGAAGACGATGTTTCGACAGGTGGTAAAAATTTCAATGCACGTCAAAGTATTATCAAGTCAAACGGATACATGGGCGGTTCGGAACATCAATAAATCTTGCCATTATTTTTCATTGAATAAGTTTCAGTGGAGAATCTTGAATTCAACTTGAGTCGAAACGCTTGAATGATTGAGTTGATGTATCGGAAATGAAAATTAATGAAAAAATTTATGAAAGTTTTTAATAATGTGGTGATATAGTTAATTCATGATAATTCATAAAATCTGATAAATCTTTATCGAATCTTTACAAAAGTTATTAAATTCTGAGGAGTAAAAAAAATTAAAGCTATTTTTTGAAAAATGTAATAAATTGAAATGAATTATCGTGTATCATGATATTTTCTGATACTCTGATACTTTATTGAATTCTAATTAACATAATTCTGCTTAATATTTTACGCGATTTGTACAATATTTATTATTAAACAGCGTCTATTGCACCGCAATACTATTACCGATTATGACCTCCAAAATAATTATGTGGTCTGAACCACTAAAGCATACGAGGCAATTGCGTTGTGATTAATAATAACAGCCCGTAATGAACAGACAGCAATGAAAGTAACAGAAACAATTGATGCTCGATTTTAAATTAATTTTTAAATAATGATAGAAAAATTCCGTTTCTATTCGACTGAGATAATATAATATAATCATTTTCACTTGAATTACAATTACAATCGAATTTAATACTTTTTTTTGTCAAAAAATTTTTTTTTCCGTCATTTTTCAGGGTTTGTACAATGAATGTGAATTAAATAAAAAAATTTATCAGGTTATTTTATTTATTTAGAATTTATTCAAATATGTTTACTCGAAATTATATTTTTCTATGTGAGAACGGTGTAATTTGATCGGCTTTATATGAATAGCTCTATGATAAAATGCAAATATAGAGGAAACTCTCGTAGTAATAGAAAATTAAACAAGCAAAACAGTAATAACCTAATAACGTAATACATTAGAAAACACACTTGATAAATTAGAGAAATTCCACTCATTTCTATGAAAACAGCAAACTGAAAATAAGACATAATTGAATTGCTAGAGTTTAATTCAAATATCAACTCATCCGCTTCAATGAAAATACTTCAGCAAGATGCATTCATATAGATATAAGCAACTAATTTCATTATTACGCAACTATCTTCATTAACAATCACTTTTTTATGCATTCTTCTGTGCAAAAAAAATATTTCAAAAAGACTTCATAATTATCCAACTGAAACAGTGTTTATCTAAGAGCGACATCTCACAGTTCATACTTTATTGCTTTCCAAAGTCTTTGTTTAATAAGTTGCAATTATTCTCCTTTCGTTTCAAATAGTTTGGAATTTGCAACCCGAGATGCGTATATAATCATTCCTGGAGATGTTGATTACTAGGGCATTTACCTAAGGCTTTCGCCAGAGGCAACACCGATTGAATAGTAATCGATGAAAGATATCACGCTGCAGTGTCGCATGGTTATCGTTGTGCTTGTCGCAGCGGTCCATGTCGCTTGGTCAAACGCCCGGGCAAGTTGCTTGGAATCTGACCCTTTATCAATTCATCAGTGACAAAGCGACAACCGTCTGCGTGACATATCAATTCCATTCACACTATGGTGTTACAATTTTCTACAACACTGTATTACTGTATACGTTCCCTCGGAGAACGGTTGATTACCTATAAGCAACAAACATAAGTCTTCAAACTTTGTAATTTTAGATTTTACACGTTTTTTGAAAGCCAGAACCAGAAAGCTCTACCCTGCTGAAAAAAACTGATGAAATCTTATGTATATTTTGAACTAGATCAGTTTTCATCAATTTACATTACGCTATTGTCTCGTATTTTTGTGATGTGAAATGATGTACTTTGAATAATATTTATGTGATGAAATGTGATGCAGTTTCGATAAATTCTGATGGAAACTGATGAAGATTTTTAACTATATCAGTTTTCATCAATTTACATCACGTTTCCCTACAAAAAATTATTATAAAAATTATTCTGATGAAAAAAATTTGTTGGTTTGTATAATTAATACATATTGTGTATGTAGAATAATCTACGACTCTCAAGAATGCGAACCTGTTATCGTGCATATTGTCCTAACCAGGAGTTGAACCTACAGCCTCTCTATTACTAACCTATCTACTTAACCATTACTCTGCTGAACGCGTATGTCTGTAATGAAAATGAAAAGGTCAATTTCATTTGGCATGATTTTTTTTTTCGTTACATCCCATGTTATTGCAAAGTTTGAAAAAATCGCACTGTTATTTCCTCCGCGACAGTACTACCTTAAATCTGTATTATATTTAGATTAAAATGGATTCACTTTTCATCCTTATTTTTCGGATTGAAATAGATTATAACAAAATTATAAATAAATTTTACTGGAAATATAGGCAGGCACAACAAATTACAGTAACGAATAAGAATAACATACGACAATGTAATATAAAAAATGATGAATATTTAACCCATAATGTTATATATAAAATTTTAAAAAAAGAACATATATGCCAAATTAGTTGAAAAATTTTTTGTTAAGATCAAATAGTTACAATTAAAAAAACTTCGTGCATATATAAAATATTTACGGCGACATATATGTCGCGTTAAGCATTGCTGGAATGCTTTGTTTCATATTTTTGTTTGTAAAAATATGTTTGTTTATATATTGAAGAAATTTGGAAATGCAACTCTGTGATTCACAGTGACCCTAAACAACATGCTTGAAAATATTTCAAAATTTCAATTAATACTATTAAGAATTATATGTATAACCAATATGAATCAAATTGTATTTGACATTTTCTTATGTAACATTATACATACATTGTGGAAACGTTTCAAATAAAATTACAATTGAACCATATCAGTAATGGTGCATACGAAAAACTAGTGAACCTAGTGAAATATTGTGCTGTAAATATTGCAGCATTATTACAGCAATGTTGCATACACATCCTTAGTCTGCAAGATTACTGTATATGTTGTATTTGCTACGTTTTGTTTGAAACATTGCTGCAATGTAGCATATCCACTGTCATTTCTCTGCAATATTGCATGCTGTGTGGGTAATGAAAGAAATTAGTTTTTCAAAATATTTAGAATCATGTGCAGTAAAACATAATTGTTCACTAATTCTTATATACAAATTACGAAAAACAATTTTTTAACGATGAAACATGATTGACACAGTTAGATAAAAAAAA
This sequence comes from Platygaster orseoliae, assembly GCA_030522825.1. Taxonomy (NCBI): domain Eukaryota; kingdom Metazoa; phylum Arthropoda; class Insecta; order Hymenoptera; family Platygastridae; genus Platygaster; species Platygaster orseoliae. The sequence goes on along the minus strand of JAPYZL010000528.1, from coordinate 13,955 downwards.
ATTATGAAAACTGATGTAAATATAGTATAGATATATAGTTTATATATTTATATATTTCAAATAAAATGTAAAATGATATACATATACCTATAATAAATATATAAAAAAACTTGGTTTTTTCAGCATCATACTGAACCTTATGAAAACTGATGTAAAATGATAGAGAATAACTTAGTATTTTCTCCAACCTTATGAAAACTGATGTAAAAAAAATTAGTTTTTTCAGCATGAAACTGAACCTTATGAAAACTGATGTAAAATGATAGAGGATAATTTTGTATTTTCTCCAACCTTATGAAAACTGATGAAAACTGATGTGAAAAAACTTAATTTTTTCAGCATGAAACTGAACCTCATGAAAACTGATGTAAAATGATAGAGAATAACTTTGTATTTTCTCCAACCTTATGAAAACTGATGGAAACTGATACACAATTCAAGCAACCTTATGTAAAATAATGAAAACTGATACAAAATTTGAGCCTTATGTGAAATGATGAAAACTGATCGAAATCTCATCAGTTTTTTTCAGCAGGGATAACTTTTCCCTGTAAAAATTGAATTTTGGATGCGCTTAGCATCAATACAATTTCAATCCCTTTTAATTGTTCTACTCGTAATGAAGGTAAAAAGCATTGCGAATTTCCGAACTTTGATTCGCCTACACATCGAAATGTATATGTGCTCTAATTTGTGTGTGTAAAAGTGATTCGACCACAGCAATTGTGACCGAATGTTGGTCGCGGAGATTGACATTGCTCGTTAAACTTCGACATTTCCAATAAACGTTTTATCCATGATTTTTTGTCGTTTAGAAAGTGATTATCAGAATTGCGCTTGGGATACATGATGCAAAATTGATAAGAATGATTCGATCAACTAGTTATCGGAAAACTTATAATTGATTTAACAATACAGAATCGTCCTCTCTACCTAACTACGAATAGCATGAATGAACTAGAATTGATTTACCAGTAATTTTTACCTGTTTGGTTTCACATGTTTCAGTTTTCAGATACAAAATGTACTATGTTTATGCAAGATTCAGAATATCGATAAGATCATTATTTCGATCAATGAAGTAATTACGAAGCACCGGGTTTATCAATACAGTGGAAACTGCAAATTGCGTTGGATCGAGCGAACAAGACTGGTGCATCGATCTAATGGATTCGCGGTGTATTTGAAAAATGCAGCGTTTCTTGTTCCCGCATTAACGTTGTGGTACAAGCTTCTCGTAGTTGGAGATAGAGGAACGCTATTTATCCCAGTTACAGTAATAAAACTCTCGCGTTTGTTTTCCTCAACACCATGGGTTCCTTAACAGAAGAAGAAAAGCACGGAATTGATGCATGGTTTCTCGTTCTTTTCCAACGTATAGAAATCCCAATATTCAATCATCAGCCACTAAATAAATTATTATTTATTCAATCAATGCAGACTTGTATTCACTGAGAAAAAAATACATAGAAGAGATACTGAAAAATCGTTGAAAATTCACTGAAAAAACAGAAAGGCGACTTCGTTATCGTTACCCTCATAAACTCGCCACTTGCCAGTAAATCGTGGTCGTTGAAATCGAGAGGGAAATAATGACGCGAAAATCCCCCGAAATGGCCCGTGTCAGGCGTAATTCCCGACAATTTCCGTCTTTTCCGACGCTAGCTGTAATTGAAAACGAGCGCAGCGAGGGAAATAAAGATATCGGCCGAAGCGATTTTCGCGACGTTAATGGCACGGCATAGAGCGGCAGGTGGTGAAGTGGGTGGGGGGGGGGTTGCAGTGTGATGTGTCAATGATAGGCGTCGGTTTATTCGATTGGTCGCCGTGTATCGGCTTACGATCATAAGCCGAGCAAATGACGCTCATGGTGGGCGACGCTGCAGTGTCAGGCATCGAAATTACATCCCGAACGCAATCGTAAATAACGCGAGTTTTCACGAAAGTGTCCGAGTCATGTGTCTTTTTCATGTGCAAGTTCGTGTTTCCGAGGCAGCGTGGGTAATATATTCCGAGCGGATGCTCGTACCTAGGTCTCAACGAGGGTGAAGAATGCTCGAATTGAACCTTGATCCTGGAGTTTCGAGCTTGACCTAACAATTTGACTTATCTGATCATAGGGAATTTTCGAGAAAGATCGATGATAAGTGTTGTTTTTCGATGAAACGTTTCATTGCGATTGAAGTTTCGAATGATCACTGTGCAACAAAATTTAAGTTTGAAAAAGTTGATGAGTTGTCATTAGCAAAAATCGATAGTACATTGCCCCAAAGGCATATATGTCGGAGCATTTTCAAAAATTAGCTCTTGTTTACGTGTAATTAATTATTAAAAATTCGGAATTAAAAATTGTATAGCTCTCTCGATTTCATCCAATTTTGAAAACGAAAAATGTAAAATCGCTCTTTTAAATTAGTAAACCTATTTCTGTTAAATAATTTGCGGAAAGTTGCATTTTTTTGCAATTTTTTGCAAAATTTTTTCATTTTTTTGAAAGTTTGCAAAAATGTTTCCAAAGCGGCATTTTCGGAAATAATTATAATTAATGACTTTAATAAATTAATTCGATACTGTAGGAATCGAAGTTGAAAAATATTTATTATTTTTATAGATTTTTTTCAAAATTATAACCTTGCAGATTTGATATATTTCAAAGATTTCTAGAAATTTCGTATTGCATGTTATTTATGAACTTTTCTTTTATGAACTAGTATTTTCAACAATTTATGAAGAAAAAATTTGTTTTAGAAAAATATAGTTATTTTCTGTAAAATTATATGACTTATAATTTCACAGTCCGGAATCATACATTTTTAATGATCGAATTATATGTAGCGAAATTCGATTTTTGTGATTTCCGAGATTCAGATTATGTTTTTTCCAATATTTTTGGTATTTTTCATAATTCTTTGATTTTTAAGCAATAAACGAGCATTATGAATTTTTTTCAGCTTCTTCAAATTCGATAATGTTGAAATCAAAGTTGGAAAATATTTATATTTTCATAGATTTTTTAACAAATTCTAACTTCACATATTTAAGGTATTTCAAAGATTTCAAGAATTTTCGTATTCCATGTTATAAATAAACTTTTATTTATATACTGCTATACTGGTATTTTCAACAAGTTTCAAAGTTTTTATGGATCACTGCACAGAATTCTAGAATTTCATACTATATTATTATTATAGAAAACTGACTATTTTCACCACTTTCAATTTCCAATGAACATTTTTTTCTTTATTTTTTTAAATATTAGGTCAATCGAAAATATTTTATGATTTTTAATTTTGAAATCCAGAATCTTACATTTTCAATTTTCGGGTTATATTTAGCGAAATTCAATTTTTGTGATTTTTGAGTTTTAGATTTTTTTTTCTAATCTTTTTGGTATTTTTGTAATTCTTTAATTTTTAAGCAATAAACAATCATTATGAATGTTCATTCAGCTTTTTAAATTTTTCGAATTCGATACTGTAGGAATTAAAGTTGGATTTTTTAAATATTTTAATAAATTTTTAAACAAATTATAACTTTACAGATTTTAGGTATTTCAAAGATTTCTAGAATTTTCGTATTGCATGTAATTTATAACCTTTTTTTTATTTATTGATATTTTCAACAATTTGCAGTGTTTCTTTGGATTACTATACAAAATTCTATTCCATGTTATATAATATTATAAACCATAATTGATAGTTTTGTTATAGAAAATTTGTTTCCGAATTTTAATTTCAACGAAACCAATATGCATTTTGTTTCCAATTCATTTCAACAGTAAAATGAATTTTATTTGCCGGTATGAAATTCAATATACATTTAAATTTACCGCATGTGCCAACTGAACGTGCAGTTAAATCTTTCCCACAATCGTCAGCTGATTTCGATTTCACTCCCTCGAGTAGAAAAGTTTCACTTTAAAATTTTATAAACTCCAATATTTTATAAACTTTGATATTTTAAATAAACTCTTATTAAAACTCTAATAAAAATATATAATTAATGACTTTTTCTCGAAAATGCAACTTTGCGAAAATTTTTGTGAACTTTCAAAAAAATGCAAAAAATTTCAAAAAAATGCTATTTCAGCAGAAATAGGTTCGTCAATTCAAAAGAGCGATTTTCCTTATTCCGTTTTTCAAATCGGATGAAAATTGAGGGAGCTATACGATTTTTAATTAAAAATTTTTAATAATTAATTACTCGTAAACAAGAGCTTACTTTTGAAAATGATCCGACATATATCCGTTTGAGGCCATGTACTATCGATTTTTGCTAATGAGAGCTCATCAACTTTTTCATACTTAAATTTTGTTACACAGTGTTATAGATAATTTCGAAAAATTTTGTAAGAATTTTTGAATGATTGCCGATTATTTTATAGTGTCATAGAGGTGAGGCCTACTTTTTGCAATGTCCATTTTTTCTTATCTCATTTTTCCCGAAATTCAATTCTTTCCAAAATTTTTGATGGACTGTCATTTGTTTCATCACCCGTCTCATTTCTAATAATGCCAAATTGCCAGTAACATTTTTAATAAAATTATTTTCCGATTTGTTCTCAATTAAATACATATATGCATTTATGTGTTTTAAAAAATTGTATTATTATTTGTCGGGAATCAAACGCAGCAAAAAAAGTCATCGGTGCTGATAAAAAATGCTGTTTTTTTCGTCTGTGTAAACAATTTATAGACTTATTCAACATGAAGGGTTTTGACGTATGAATATTTAAATTTTATCTGATAAAAAGTTTAAAGTTTTCTCAATCATTTTTTTTCACAGTAAATTGAGGATAATAATGTTCAAGTTATACTAAATTGATTAGTTATTATTAACTTACTTAATGAGTTAGGGAAAATTCAAGACGTGGATTAAATTTTTCTGGATGACTTTTAGGTTTACTTATTGAAAACAACTATTTTGTTACTGAAATCATGCTATAGTAACATTCGCATTTTTTTAAAATATTTAAGTTAATATGAAATGTCTGCAAATAGTTATACTTATATTTCCATTTCAAATAATTATTTTTAAAAGTATAAAAAATACAATTCTATCATTGTTAATTTATTATTACAATATAATGGAAAATAATACAATAATTTTTGAAATTTTCATAGGATTTTTTAAAATTATTAATAATACAAGATTACAAGAGTGTAAAAACAGAGATTGCATTTTGAGAAATTATAACTATGTATTTTTGAAGTTATGATTTATTGTGTTGAATATCGGTAATTGATAATCATTGGCTTTTAGCCCAGGTGATAGTGAATAAATGCGTTATCAGAGTGATTATCAGGTTTCAACAAAGTAGTACTTAATTATACAACGGAGTCGATGATCATGGAAATGAACACGTTTCACATGTATAATGTTGGAATTGTTGAAAGTAGATCGTAGATTTTTTACATTTCGTATGAAAACAGTGTTGGTTATTAACATGCAAGTCAATAATGAAATTGCTACTGAAAAATTTTGGAGTTAATGCATATTTACATACATTTTACAATGTATATTAACAGTTATTTATAATTAATATGCTTGTATAACATTTTAGATACGAATTTTTTATCTTCGAGAAAAAAACGTTATTTTAATTATTGCCAACCAATTAAAAATAAATATTTCGACACTTTTCTTCACTTACGACTTTCAACAGTCAGAAATTATTACTATCCTTGTTTTCTTTAAGGTTTAATAGTTTCTTTGAAGACCAATAATACATTAAATCCGTATTGTGTTTTTTGCTATTAGAGCACCTGGTAACACAATATATTCGGCCATTTTCGATAACAGACATGGCTCGAGCTACTCAACTAAAAAAATAAAAATGGTTGTACCAATTTAGGTAAATTAAAAATGACACGCGACACATGAAACAATCCGTTATATTTACATTAACACGTTAAAAGCAAAAAAATCCGATAATGACAATTTCCCTGGGTGGTATCGCCACAAACGATATTTTTTCCAGCATACTTTCTGCATACCAATTATACACTTACTCAATTTCATAAGTAAATTTACATTAAAATCCTTTTTTTTATCTGTTAAATTCACTATTCACTTGAAACAGTTAGTAACGAAAGTCAATAAACCAGTTTTTTGTTATGTGTATACACCAAAAGCATAAAAACTCGTAAATAAATCCTGATTTCGAGGATTCATATACACGCGGAATAAAACATCTCATGTTATTAAACATAAAAAACTCGTTTTTTCTGATGGAATGCAACGTAAAATAAATAATTCCGAGCTTGAAAAATTGCAGGCAGATGCGGTGCTTCGATATTTCGAATATCCTATGACTCCGTGCGCGCCATAAGACCAACCCACATGCATTTTTAAGACCGACGTTACGCACCGTATTTTCATTGCACGAAATGGGTTTTCCCGATCGTGTCGTTTGATTAATGCATGGCGTTCCCGATGAGAAAAAACTGTAAACCACTGTTGAATGTATTTCGTAGTTTTAACGAAAGAAAATTTCCTAGATTAACTGAATTTCAGAAGCATTTTGTAATACCAACTTTTCAACGTCCTTTTCTTTCCAATCCAATTTCATCGCGAAAACGAAATGAAAACTCCGACCACTGTAAAAGAATAAAAAAATAATTCGCTTATGAGAAAGCTTTTTTAAATCATCAGAGAGTTCGTCAAATAAAACGCACGAGAAGCTGTACCATGACTGTTAAGATAACTCGGGATTTACATTGTTTACTACAAATTGCATTACATGCAGAGCACGAAAACGCGATTCCGTCGCGAACGCTCTGAATCAACGTTGCTCTCTCTAAATACAAGCCGTTTTTTGAAATTCTTTATACGATCGCAAATGTGAAATGGTAAAAACTCAATTCCGAACGCTTTAACTGCCGTAGCAGATAGGATGGTCTGATTTCACCGGCGGCAATTTTATGCCGCACGAGAGGGGATTACGTATACTTGAAAGTGATTTTCGTTAAACGCACCCTCTTCCAGCAAGATAAATGCACACGCTCGCTGCATTCGTTTCATTTAATTCTGGCGTTTTAATTCGTTCGTGTTTTTTACCTACCGTCCGGAGTGACCGATATTATAATTGTTATTATCGTTGTCGCTGCAGCGTCTGCGACGAGATAAGTATGAAATATTTTTCCGCCACCTGATAAATTCCTGTTTTTAAATTTGTTGGGCAGTTTGTAATTAAGTTGAGATGGTTTAAGTCGACTTTGCTCACTGAGGAAATCCAATCACAATTCTTCGTTCTCATAAAGCAGAGCATGGTTTGTTCCAATTTCATTCAGGGACAAATTTTGAGGAATAAACAGTGATGTGAATTGACCTGTCAGAAAAGAAAGTCATTCTGACATTATGTTAAATTAGTAAAGTTAAAATTAGGTTCAGAATGTTTCGTTTTTCTAATTCAAAATAACAATTATTCTAACTTAAAGGAATTTTTTCTGAAACTAAAATATAATACAATGTATAGCCAAACATTTCCTGTAAGAAAATGTGAGAAAAAATTTTTCTTAGAACCAGAAAATCTTTCAAGTTATAAAATTGCTGTAAAAAACCCAATGTTTTTGGATTCTATGAAAGAATTGCGTTTTTGAAAAATCTTTACAAATAGCGTCAATGTATAAAAATACGAGAAAACGATAAAACATCTTATAAATGCTGAAAAAATAAAAAAAACTTTAAGGAATACATAAAATATTTAAAATTAACAATTATTACACAAAAAAAAGCGAGGGAATACCTTTGAATTTCAAATTTTTACGTGACGTGACGCAGCACTTGACCCCTTCCCCCGTCCCCCCTGTGCCACACCGTCACATTTGGCCTGACTCTCCCTCCCCCCCCTGGCCCGAGACGTAATACTTGAACGCTCGCATACTGGAATAATGTCTTTTGCAGATATGCTTGAATATTGGAAATTCTTGTAATTCAGAGTCAAGATGGTTTCGAATACGAAAATTCATTATATGCAATGTCGATCAAGTTTGAACAACTACTTAAAGCTATCAAAGGAATAGCGAGCAAAGTGGTTATCAAAGAGAAGGAGCATTTACAGTCTTCATTTGTGTTCCAAAACCATCAAAGCGTAATTTATTTAGATCGTAAATGCAGTGAATGTTTTCATGCTAATTTTTATTAATTGTTCATAATCTTATTTCATTCTTTCCGAATGACTGGGAATGACAAAATTTATAAAAAACACAAGCAAATAAAAAAGATACAAAATACAAGGAAATAACAGTGAAGAAATAACAATTATAAAAATAATAACAAAACATGAAAATTAAAAATGATTTCATTTGCAATTTAAAAATGATAATATTCACGTCAAAGTTTCACGTCGAAGATGTTATGTCATACTAATATTTATAGCATTGGATATCCTACTCATTTTGCTTCAAATGTAAAACTACATGCGTCTAAAGGGTACATAACTTGGACATGAAACTTTGATGTGAATATTACCTTTTATAAATTGCAAATAAAATCATTTTTAATTTTCATGTTTTGTTATTTTTTTATAATTGTTATTTCTTCACTGTTATTTCCTTGTATTTTGTATCTTTTTTATTTGCTTGTATTTTGTTTCTTACTCGCCAAGTTTCACTACTGCCTTGTGTTATTTAACACGAAACCAATTTTTTATTTCATTTATTGATTATTCACACCGTTTTGAAATGACTTATTATTTATTCGCACCTTTTTGATTAGTTAAATATTTGTTTACACCTTTTTCAATTGAATACATAATTTTACACGCTTTTCTAAATTAATAATCAGTTATTATACCTTCTATAATTAATGAATAATTAATCGACGTCATTTTTCATTGATTCATTACATATTCACACCTTTTTCGATTGAGAAAATTATTAATCACAACTTTTTTGGAATGATTGATTAATTATTCACATCTTTTTTGATTGAGTAATAAATTATTCATACCTTTTTAAATTAATTAATATACTACTCACACTCTTTATATATTTACTAATTGATTATTCATAGCTTTTTTTATCAATTAACTAATAATTTACACGTTTTCAAAGTATATAACGAATTAATTATAGTTTTTTACATTAATTGATTAATTACTCAAATCTTTTATAATTTATGCATTAGTTACTCACACCATTTTTGATTGATCCTTTATTTACATATTCACACCTTTTTTGATGAATCAATTGTCGCGTCATTCGTTTGCGACAATGTTGATGTTTATATACGTGTTTATATTGAAATGTGCGGTTATGTTGCACTCCCGCGACTCGCAAATGTCAACCCGATAGCACCCGATATAATACATCACATACATATTTGTGCGCGAATATCACGCGTTCGATACATCGATAGTATCGAATATATCGAGAACTTTCTCAAGAGTTCATTCCTTCTCTCTTTTGCCCACCTATGTATATGTATCTTTCCTTTTCGCACCTTTAAGGACCGATCGATTGTTACTCATGTTTTTACCCCGACGCGAAATGTCAGAACGACCAAGAGAAGTTTCACTTCAATAAATTTTCAATCAGCAATAAATTAGTCTATTTATTTCATTTTCGTAACTTCCGATGAGTTTGAGTTTTTTAAGTATTTCAATAACAAAAATTAATTTTCTTCGCTGACTTCAGAATCGGCATCAGCAACTTTACTTGTCACAGATGCAGTTCATCTTCCAAAGAAAAGATTCTTGTGTCCACAGTAAAATGAACATCAGAATCAAACATTAAAGCGTTTTTCATGCGTCAAACTCTCTTTCCCAATCCAAGTAGTCTTCAATCGCTCTTGATTACTTTTTCGAATCCCTTGGAGATTTTTTCACGCTTTATCGTGCTTCATTTGTTAGATTCGACGTGGGAAATGATGTATTGGGTGTGATTGTAAATTGACATATGCGAATCATGAAGGACAGGTAATGCTCGAAATATTCATTATCGATTCTCGGCTATTGCAACAAACAAAAAATCGATGCCATTCGTGGCGTTTATGATCATCATTGGTTCACCTTCAAATGCAAATTTTCTCGAAAGCTTCGGTATAGTAATGGAGGGGAACGATGGTGTAGAGTCTGTTTTCAACGTTGCTGAACTGACTGAAAATTTATCCAGAAAAACGTAAGAAAACGTTAGAAGATTATTTTTTTGAAAATCCAATTAATTCATTTCTAATGTTTTCTGATGAATTATGTTTGCATGAAAAATAATTTTTATCACAATATCAGTTTTCATTATGTTCTTGTTGATTATTTGGGTTTTTTACTACACTATCGACCGTTAACATCACATTAAACATCAATGCACGTTTTTTTAAATACGTTTTCGTATGAGTTGTTCTTCAAAGTAATCACGTAACACCAGCTTTGTAGCATAGATTGTTTATCATTTTTCCTGACACGTTACACGGGTGGACGCGCGTATTGTATCGCATGTTTAAAATTGCGTTTTCTCTACATATATTTTCTTCTCATTGTCAGTCAGGATAAAAATACATTTTGATAGAGCCTGATAGCATTTGAATAAAAACTTAATTACAAGCTTTAACAAAGTTTTTGACTGTTTTTCAATGAAACAGTGATACTGTATAATTTTTCCGGAATTACAAAAATTGGTTTGAATGGAAATGCCGTTTACGATTTGTCCAATGAGTCCAATTTGCATTGTGCAATTGTAAAAAATCAATCACGATTCATCGAGTAGCATTAGTACATAGGTAATATAAGTCTTCATATTAGCTATCAATACAATCCAAGCCAGCATCGTACGGTATCAATAGTCAATTCATGTACACAAGGTTCATGCGCAAACACAATGGATATCATCATATCCTCGATATTAGTAGCTATGAATAATTAGCATGATGATTATACATGTATCACACGCTGACAAGGCAGAATCAAGAAATTTTTCAGTTTAGGTAGGTCCCTGAAATTTCGTTGTTTTCGTGAAAATCAGGAATAAACTCGTCGAAGAACCTCGAAGATAATACCGCGGCGTATGAAAGAACAATACAAGTCTTTCAAACGCAGCTGGGAACTAATTTCAAGAAATTGCTCTCTAATTGGCTGAATTTGCTCGGAACAATGACTTCGTCGCCCCTGGTTAGTGTCAAATTTGCTCTGCCCCTGTGAGAAAACTTTCTCGAGATGACGTCAAGATTCGTCGAATCTTCGATCGCGACGAGAATCCGAGGGAATTTTTTATCGTCCAGTAAAGCTCCGAGTTAGCGAAGCGTCGATTGTTTGACGGTTTTGATGAAAGCAGAAGCAGTTAGTAAGAATGGGAATCGAATAGAAAAATTTTGAAATTAGCTTATCCGGTGTTCAAAAGCGAGATATCGGAAAAAAAATATCGATATGGTTATGTATAGCATAGGAATGGGATGTATCAATAATAGTATATTCCTTAACTAGTGTGGGAAAGTTTTTTTAACGAGTCTGAAGGTTACAACACTCGCCTACGGCTCGCGTTGTAACCTTCAGACTCGTTAAAAAAACTTTTCCACACTAGTCAAGGGCCATATTTTATTTAACAACGTGAAGAAATGCGAGTTTTATAAGATACAAGCGTGGGAGGAACGAGCCATTACTTCACGGTGTTGAATAAAAATCCTTACTGACAACTATCAGTAACTTGAGGTTTCTTACTGATAAATATCAGTAAATACCAATAAGTTCCCCTACCATTGCTTCAGAGCAATTAAAAAATTCATTTTTATTGTATGGATACATATTATATTATTTACACATTATTTTTACATGATTTATTATCTATACCCTGGCCTTGTATACAAAAAATATTTATTTCATAAAACCAAAGAATATTTTTTTATTTCTTGTTTACGAAAATTATAATAAAAATATGATTTGAAATTTTTTGATTTAGAAGTGCACATTGAGAATAAGGGCACAGTTAAGTGAAAAAAATTGGATATAAATAAAGAACGTGAAATGGAAAAAAATTTTATGAGAACAGTCACATTTTCCCCTGAAGCTTAGAATTTTATGTCAATTCTTTTATTTTACATAGATTACTGTTTTACTTTGAGTCGTAAAATTTATAAAAATGCATAGTTAAAAAAAATCCAAATTTAGTTAATTGAAAAATATTTTTGTGGTTTATAACATTAAAAATAATGAATGTGTAGTTAAGAATAATAACTTGAATAATAAATAATGAAAATTTCCATTTACTCCAATTAAATTTTGAACCTACTAAATTGTTACAAATACTTTCACAATAATCAACGATTGCCGTACGTTTGAAAATTTTTTTTTCAGTGATTTCAGAAAAATAGTTAGTATCCAAAGTTTTTTACGGATTTTCAGAAAGTCTCCATAATCTTTATCATAATTTTCCGGAATTCTATGAATTTCTTGAATTTCCACAATTATTTATGATCGTGATGTAAAACTATTTTTAGAATCTTATTCACTTTTTGAAATTATTGATGATTTCCGTACGAGTTGAAACATTTTCTTATATTCTAAAAATGTTTATAATGTTGTGCCTTTTTTTTACGGAAATGTCATAATTTTCGTAGTCCACAAATTTTTCTAATATTCCCTAAAATTGTTCACATTTATTGGATTTTAGATTTTATTGGACTTTAGAAAATTATTGGCGATTCTTAGAATTTTTGTTTTCCTGTTGTTTTTTTTTTTAGGAATTTTCGGATTTTCATTAAAACTTTAGAAATTATTAATGATCTCCGCACGATAAACGTGTCATTATTATTCTTGCAGTTTTTATGAATATTACTGTCCCTGTTATTTAACAGAACTTTAGAAATTTTTAAAAATTTTAAAATTTCATTATAGTTTTCTGAAATCCTTTAAATTTCTTCATTTTATATAATTATCTACAATCTTTGAAATATTACAAATTTCTAACTATTCACGACATGAAACGCATGAAACATTTCTTCAGACTTTCATTGATGTTTTAAAAGTTTTTGGCTTCTTTTTAAATTCACTAAAATTTTTGAACTATGATTAAATAAGCGATAGAGATTGTTTAACTTTCATCTTGAGGTGAAAATAAAGCATTAAAAAAAAATCATTATTTTCGAAAATAATTTTTTATAGTTTAATATCAGTGACACCGAAACCTTACTGATACTCATTGATATTTCCCCTTACTGATAAATGTCAGTAGTTATTGATACTTTTCCCATCCCTCGTATAGCATGAATATTGAAATTTTTTATATTTATTAAAAAAATTTTTTTTTTATGTATTTACATTGTTTTCCTTATTGATATCCAGAGTTTATGATTAACTCTATTCCCAAAAATATTCAAAGTTAAAAAATTTTCTTTATATTTGTGTGTTTTTAATGTTTTCTTTAATAATATCTACAGTTTGTTGACAGGATTCAGAGTTCGAAAATTTTATCTAATTTTTTTGACTTCTGTGCGAATCTTATGTACCTTTATTTTGAGCTATTCTATAACTTTTTATGTTTTCTCGTATTTTTTGAATTTTTTACTAATTTCAAGTAAATTCAAAAAAGAATTATTTCGGTAGATTTGTGTATTTTTAAGGTTTTTTTTATTAATTTCAAGAGTTTGATACCATAGGTTTCGAAGTTCAAATTTTTTCGATAATTCAATAGATTTTAGGGAAAGTCTTATGTATTTGTGTTTTCAGTAATTTAGAGACTTTTTGTATTTTCCAGTACCTATTTTATAATTTTCTAGTAGTTTTATACATTGCTTTATGAATTTTTGAGTGCTTGTGCTTAAGTTCAAAGTTCATTGTATTTTTCCTGTTAAAATAGATTTTTGTTACGAAAAAACACAAAAATCACTATTTAGACTTTTAAATCGTGATTTCTGGGAAATGAAAGTATGAAATATCAGGTTGTAGGAAAAGTTCGTAGAAAAAAAATTCGAAGTTTCTTTTCTTTTCTAGAATATTCTCGAAACTTGAAAATATGTGATCATGTTCT